>JABMBV010067610.1:0-13234 GCA_018906735.1 Mesochorus sp. PSUC_FEM 10030011 | reverse complement strand
ATATATATATATATATATGTAGGTGGGATAGGAGAGATACAGCGAAAGATAGAAGAATCAGAAGGAAGAAAGATAGGTGGAAGCTGACACAAGGAGAGGGAGTATATACACGACAGGATGTATCCAACCTTTCCGTATTCTCGAATGGTCGCGCACATCACGATTTTCCCAGCCCTTATCCCGGGTGATGGCAAAGAGGAGAGCAAACAGAAGTGGGGAAGGGAAAAGAGCGAAGCGTGCTAGCTGGGACGCGGCATCCGAATGGAGGCGGAAGGAGTGAGAGGCTGGTGTGGAGGGAAAAGAGAAAAAGAGTGAGAGAGAGAGAGAGAGAGAGAAACAGTGAGAGGGAGAAAGAGAGGGCGGAAAGGGGCGAGGGGGTATGTTTATTGCTCGAAGCTATCTCTTCTAGCGAGGGTGGGTGCCGCGTCACACAGTCATTTTCATAATTCGGCCGTTCGTATTCTCGTCGGCCGCACGGCCCGAATCGAACAACAGCAGAGCCCGCAAGCGCGCATAGCTCTCGAGCAGAATGCGCCGCGTTCCCGTTTTCTTCTATTCCATCCCACGAGAAACAGAGACAGACCTTATACCTTTTCTGTCTTCCTCTCATTTCCCATCTCTCTTTTTTTTTCTCCCTTTTACCCGGTCTTTCCTTTCGTTCACGTTTACTTTTCCAGGCTACGAATACAGAGAGTCCAACTACGTACGAAAAGGAGGGGGAGGAGGACGAAGAGCGAGGGGTATGTGTATATGTCCTACGTACACATCACCGTGAAAAGTCCTTTTTCTATTTCTCTCTATCTTTTGCTTTCTATCTTCATCCTTTGTGATTCGTCCGTATATAGTACCCTTTCTTTTTATTATCCTAGCACCGCGTCTTTTGTCTTTTTGTTTTTTTTTTTCAACTTTTCTCTTCTTATACTCCCACTCTCATCCCCCCTGCCTCGCTTTACTCCTTCTTCTCGTTGATATTGCGTCACCTCAGAATTCTTATCAGAAAATTAAAGAACGCTGAAGGAACGAAGAATACTGAACGATGTCGACAAACAACGAGGACAAAAGCCTCGGTCTTGGACTGTGGCTTGAATGCTTGATCCAGCTTGCCTTTACTTCATCTTTTTTTTCCCCCTCTTCAACGTATCTCTCTTCAGTCACAGTGACTTTTCCTTCATACAGGTAAGCGAAAACTTGACCGATCTCACGTCTATCCGTGTCAAGTTCCTATATAGATCGCTGCAACGATTATTCCGTCTCGTTTTCTCTACGTCATTTCAAATCTACTGATATTTGCCTATGATATATATTTTCCCTGAAAAATTTCGTGAGTTTATCTATTTCGTATTAGTCATCTCGTTATCAGCTCCGGCAGAGTAGCCATTATCATAAGTGTCCATTTTAATGTTAATGACTAAGGGCAAATAAACTTTTTTTATTATCAAAATTATTGACATTCCTAGCGTGCAGCATGTCAGGGACAAGAAAAATCCGCTTCTGGACGCATATGAAGGTATGACGTACCGCGTCGGCACTTAGAAAGTACGATGCGTGAGATACGAAGCAGCGGTAAATAATGAGACGTGAGCCTTCACCATCTCTCCTCGCTTTTTCCCTTCCCTAAACTGTCTTCCATCTAACTTTTCTCCTTTTTCTTCTTTCATTATTTTCTTATGTGCGCGTTTCAAAGATTCTATGGAGGTTGCAGGTGCTTATAGGAACAGTTAATGCCACGTTGAGTTAACCGTCCGTCGTCAACGGTTTGTTTCAGTGCGCTTTGCAGCTGGATTGTGAGAGTATTCATGAACGAAGGAAATTCTGAGGCAGCCGATGAAGGAGAGACGAAGAGAGAGAGAGAGAGAGAGAGAGAGGGAGACTGCGCGAATCATGAGAGGCTGGAAGAGATGCGAGAAAACGAGGGAAAATGTGATACGGAAAGGGGAGAGCGGACGAGAGAGAAAGATAGAAGAGGGCGTTAGATAGTAAGGGACATGAGACACCCTACGCTATATTAACCCTAATGGCTCGCAAGGATATAAAGCACATCCCGCGCATATACTAACTCGTTATTATTGCCGCATAAATAACGTGATAATCCTGGTGCGTTGAAGGCTCTACGACGGAGTCAGGCATAGAGAATCACAAGCGAAAAAGGGAGAAGGAGAACGGTTAGCGAATGAGAGAATTAGCAAGTAAGAGAGAGATAAAGATATGTGCCGAGAGGAAAGAGAGAGGACTAGGAAAAGTATAAGTTTTGAGAAAAATTTCCATGTATCACGTTACCTCGGTAGATACTCAACGGCATGAAATTTCATCAACGTTATTGACAAACTCGAAAATTATGAACTTAACAATCAACCTTTAGCATCAGTCAATATCTGAGAAATTATTTTTAGCCTCACGTCAAATGATCGTGGATATAAAAGCTTAATTCAATAATGTTCATATATAAAATTCTTAGAAATATATTAGAAAAACGAATGATATACAATTTTCATTGTTCATGTAATCCCGAGAATTCTTTTCATTTATTTGATTCAGAAATCTTCGGTAAAAATCGGTATAGGGTCCCTTTAGTGGCTCTCGAGCGTCGCACGATACGGCGACATTTTCTCGATTCGCTTCTCGCGCGCGTCGACGTTGTATCTCAGTGGCTCCAGAGGGTTGGCGGTCGTCGGGGGTTGACACAGACTGGTAAAATGTTGTGGCGCGACGAGGGGTCGGAGGAGAGGGGGGGGTCTTGAATCGTCTAAGAAGAGTTAGAGGGGAGGCCAGAGGACAGAGGGAGGAAGAGCTAGCTTTGGCTCTTCCACGGCTCTCTGGTGCTCTGGCTTCGCTGGCAGGGCGTGCGTCAATAAGCGTCCATCAACCGTAATGGCAGTGAGCGCCACCTCGGATGCATTTAGATGGCTGTTTAGCCCAGGTTGTCTCGGTGGTAGCCTGAAAGTCCTTCTTCTCTCTCCCGTTCTCTCTCTCGCTCTCTCTCTTCCGTTCTGACTCTCTCATTCCTGGGGATCCTCTTTCAGTCGTACTTGCGCCTTCTCTATCCGTCTATCTTCGCCTTTCGCTCACCCTCCTCCTTCTTCTTTACCACCTTTTTCTCTGTCTCTCTCTCTTTCTCTCTTTCTCTCTTTCTCTCTATTTCACGTGCCCTCTCCAACTCCCCTTCTCTTTCTCGATAACACAACCAGCAACAGCCAGAACAAACTGTACTGCAGCATGGAGCAAGCAATGAAAGTACAGCATCCAGCGAGGAGAGACGTAGAATTGGTACTACAACGGAGCTGAGCAAAGCAGAACAGGGAAGAACCAACCGGTAAAGCGCACGTAGGGTTTGGACGAGCAACGAGTTCAGCACTAATACATGGAAGGGTGCACGGCACCCGGGAGGACAGCTAAGGTCGTTCAGCCGAGGAGAATCGGAGAAAGGACGAGAAGAAGAAGAAGAAGCACGAGAGGGAAAAAGTACACGGGAGAAGGGAGGCGCCGACACCTCGCTCAGATTTTCAGGCTCGTATTCCTTTGTGGGTGCCGATGAGGGTCCTCGTAACCAGGGGGAAAGGGAGAGACTCGAGTAATTAGTCGGTTCTGTTCCGTTTTACTCGCTTTTAATTAATTTGTATAAATTTAGGCCCGCAATAGCAACACTGCTCGCTCTCTCTTTCTTTCTCTCTTTCTCTCTCGAGGATACATAAGGACACTCGAGATATCTTTGTTCTTCAATGGCCTATGTTCTTTGTCTTTTGATCTTTGGTCTCGCGTGTCAAACTATTTACGATTCAAGTTTCTCACCATTTTTACGTTTGAACTTTAACGTTGGCGTTTGAGGACTCGTTTGAGCTTAAAAATCCTTCTCGAATCGGTAAATCCTTCTACTCCTTTCGACACGATAATGGCAGACGAAATTGTTCTTAAACAATGTGCATCGTGAAATAAATAATGAACGATCAAATCATACGTTTATAATTCTTATCGGAATAATAATACGCATTCGTATACAGAAAAAGAAGAGAAACTGTTAGAATAATATATAAATAACGACAAGCCTCAATAATATAGGACCTTGGGTGGAGGATGTGAGAATAAATGGTATAAATACAGGTCGATCGAGAGTACGGCGGACTGGATGCTTCGGCTTGTTCGCGACAGTTCTCGAGAAACGTGCGCGCTCGTGGTATGCAAAAAAGCTCGCCTTGCATACTATCCCCAGAAATCCCCCACCTCTCCCCCTTGGCGAGCTCGAGCGTCGGGATTAAGGACATTATTAACGGGGCGAAAGCGGGCAAACCAACATACTTACGTCGGGCTGGGAATGCCCAACGATAAATACTCGTGGACGAGTCAACGTGTTTGAATAAAATGAGCATTTTATGTTACGATCTCTGGGTGCGCGTACTGCTGTTTGTTAATGTTGGGGGATTCTTGTATCGAAAAGAGACACCGCGCGGGAAAGGATACATAAGGATTGAGAGAAAAGCGATCCTTCCAATATCCGTAGCCGATATTCGTTGGGCTTTTGTAAGCGCGTGATATGCTCCGTAATAAATATATGTATATAAATATACATGTAAAATATTTAAACGTCAAATTGACTCTTCTGAATATTTTCAAGCTTAGTGGAGGTAAGAAGAGCGAGAGAGAGAGGAAAAAAAATTTTTTTTTTGCAATATGATAATTAAGTAGTCAGATAGTTCAGGGACTGTGTTATTTTCATATATTTATTGAACAACAGGTTTTGTGGAGCCATACGCATATCAAAATGTTCATATTCACACATATTCACGAGAGCACTCCTTTCGAAGATATTTCAAAAGATGTATTTCTTCCCGAAGGACAGTTTGAGCCCTATTTTAAATTTTTATAAAATACGAATTTTATTATACGCAGGAGTTTCGCGTATTTGAGATTTCTTTTTATTTTTATTGAGATTATAATATAATATTGGGACTGGGAGAAACGAACTTATGAATGAACATAAGTTTGATCTTGTGCGAACGAGGCTCGTGTTCTAAAATTCGCATCTTGGTCCATTAGCCATATGTAATTCCGAGTCCAATGGGTAAAAAAGAGAAAAAAAACATGGAGGGGGAGGAGTACAGGATTGGAAGTCGGTAGAAAAGGGGGAAGGGTGAGGATTCGTCCCGGTGACACGCCGGTGGCAGGATATCGCGGTCCATCAGGTTGTTTAGTGTTGGCGATGGCGTCGAGCAGGGCGGCCGTGTCAACGGCATACATTACGACCTACATTTACTCCAAGGTACACCGACTAAACTCACTCGACGCGCGCGCCTGCTCAGCGATCCGCGTTGCCGGACCCCTGTGCCTTTCAATACACGCTCACATATTACACACGAGACATTCCGAGCCAAATCGACGAGGGAAAAAAAAACGTTTTTTTTTCTCCTACACAAACTTCGACGATACGAATACTCTGAATAATTTTAATTCTGTAAATTATTTTGACAAAATTGAATTAATCCTCAAAATTATTTTCAATAAATGTTGATGCATCGTTAAGTGCATAGAAAAATTATGTTCAATGCATTTGAAAAAAAAAATATTTTGTTTGTTTGTTGCCTCGTCCATAGCGTTATTATTTCTGTTTTTTTCCTGCTTATTCCACGCTTTTGGTCACTTTCCATTTTTAAATAATTTTTTTATTATACTATCGCATCTTCTAATATTTTTAAAATATAGCACATATATATCTCTTGATTATCCAATAAAGAATCCTAAAATTTTCATTCGACTCCCTCTATTCTATCCGAATAAATACTGTTTTGCGATTTATGACATTGAGAAATTTGATTTTATCTCATTCAAGTATACGCTAATTTCAATATTAAATACATTTTAAATAAATCTCCTTAATGCCACGAAATTTGGTGAATTGAAGATTTTTTCCACAATGAAGTATATGTTTGTAAATTTTTATAAAAATCCCTTTTTTTTTATGTAAGGGGTTAATTTCCTTAACAACTCCTTGATTCATTTTTTCATGTCAATTTAATTTTTGTGGTAAAAAATACAAACTGATGTATATATATTTTTTCAACTTAAATAATAATTGTTACAATGAACCTGTCGATTTGGATTGAAACGCCTCGTATTCGTACCTGTCTATCTCTATGGACGTACATACAAATACGTCCCACGATAGTCGACCAGACCGGCTGCATTTATCTACAGTCGCAAGTGGATGAGACATAATCTGTGTGTTGGTGGAATCATCAACTCCTAGACTGACACGACGATGAGAAACAAACGTGGATATAATTCACTGACTGAGACAACTGAGGCACCAACTCTACAACAGCAAATCCAAGCGGCGTATATATATGCGTCAACAATTTTTTTGATTCTCAAAGTTGTACTGGATGATAGGGATACACACAGTGGTGGTGATAGCGGTGAGAAGGCAGGACCGTGGCAGGACGTCAGCATTCATTAGCCTTGGCCTTATCTCTGGACCCCTTCACTGCTCGCGACCGAGCGTTTCTTTCTTCTCTCTGACTCCGACTCTTTATCTCTTTCTCTCTCTCTCTCTTTTCTCTCTTTCATTATTCGTTTCTTTTCGACGCCTGTCTTTTCCTACTCCCTACGCACACATCTTACCCTCGACACAGTGTCTCTCCTTTCCTCGAGCGTGATTTACAATTTTGTTTTTGTATTCTGCTATTCCAATCGCTGTTGATCTCGCCCACCATCATTGATTTCACTGCTCGATCTTTAAACAGCAACGAAGAGGTACGAATTATTGTACGAGTTCTTATAGAACCTGGAGTGTCGTCATTACCCTCATTTTTTAAGTCCGAGTTCGAATAATGTTCCAAATCATTGACTTTTTTTCTGAATGTATCCAAAATTTATAAAATTGACGTTGGATTCAGATACGAATTCTTTGATAAGTATCAATATAAATATTCCTTCGATGTATGAAATTTTGGGAGCAACGGAAGCAAAATGTTCGTATCGGAGCCGCAGATTAAAATGGCCGGTAAAATGTATCGCGTCTTATCTTCATGTTTGGGGATTGTTCGACAGGTAGCATGGGAGAGGATAGCTCGGCGTAAAAACGTTCATTCTTCTTTTCGTCGAATGGAAGGACGCCCGTTATCGATGCTACTTGAAATACAGCGGTGTCGGGTTGGTAAGGAGGGTGAGAATTCCCGTCGTGCTGCACTGTAGGAACGAAATATTAGACACGAGGTCCGCTTGGGCTACGGGAAGGTATTGGATCGGTCAGTACACCCCACCCACACTCGACCGGCTCCCGGCCAACGTTCAGGATACACACAACACAAAGTTGCACCGGTTCGCCGATGATTTAGTCTCGGCCTTAATGGAGCTATAAATACTAGCTTTACGATAGTAGAACGGTGGAGCGAGAGGATACACCGCCTTTCCGTCCTCTTCCTTCGAAACTTTCGCCTTTATGTCTTATCGTCCACTCGATATTACCTTCGAGGACACAGAACTCTCTATTTTCTCAGCTTCTCATTTTCATACTAGAAATAATTCTAAAAAAAAAAGTAAATTAACATTCAACCCTTGACAATAAATATTGGAAAGTCTCGAACGTATCTAGTTCGTTGCAAATTATAACGGAATATCGGGACATTTCTTTGTGACTGACCAAAAAATATACAAAATGCAACATCTAAATGGCATCGATTCGAATGCGGTTCCATAAGAACGAGCCACAGACTCACGATGACTAGATTGACCCATTTGCGGATCGATTAATGATGCATATTAATTGTTACGATCACAGTTCCCTGCTGCGACCTTTATGACGCAAAAGTAATACGCATTCGTATCGGGAGCTATCGGAGCGACTTTATATCGTTCGTCTATTGCGTGGCTAATGGCGCGATATCTCTCATGAGCTTTGGAGTAACTGCACGTCGGTATGTAATATAGGATACTCTATAGTCATATAAAACGTTGCTCTCTCAAGAGAGAGAGAGAGAGAGAGAGAGAGAGAGAGAGAGAGAGAGAGAGAGAGAAAGAGGGGAAGATAGAGAGAGCAACAGTTCAATAATGCGCCAGAATGGTGCACCCATTAATTTCAATCACGTGTTTTATACACACATTATCGAAACGAATTTTCATCCATGGTGGATATAGTTCCAATGGATATACGGCTAATCTATGTTTTATCATTTGTTTTTCAAACAGGTCGTTTTTTCCCCTCGGTACACAATAAACATCATTAACATGTAAATTCATAGGACGAAGATAATGCAATCGAATTATCGGTACATCGGACTTATTTATTTAAATTAAAATTACGGTTCGATCTAATCAATCGGATCCTTAAAAATGTCTCGTCAAATGTAAACGTATCTCGTTACGTTTATCTCGAGCTTAAAAGATCGCTGTCCATTGTTCAATCCTGAAATTATATCACGACGAAATATAGTAGCGTAATCTTTTATCGTTAGATTATATAACCGCAATCTCGAGAGAACAGTCCCATATGTATGCCTCAAAAGTATTGTTATCGATTCGTGTTTCCGTCTCATCCCGCGTGTATGCCTGGCCGGCCCCTTCAAGATCTATGGTTACTTTCGGCCTGTCTGCGATAGTCAGAGCTATGCGGAACATGGACAATAGAGAATAAGCCGAGAGAGAGAGAGAGAGAGAGAGAGAAGGAAAGAAAGTGTCTGAATCCTGTTAGGGCTTCTATACAAGGCGAACAAACGGAGATACCGAGGTCCCGCCCGACACGCATCCATCCGACCAGACCTATGTAATTACCAACATCCTGAAGATTGCATATATGCGCTATGAATATACTAAACGCCTCCGACATAAAGAAAATCTTGGCTTGCGAGAATTCTTAAAATGTTGATATCATTGATAACAATGGAAATGAAAAAAAAAAACAACAAAATATAACTTCGGGTTTTTGACTTTTATTTTTTCTACTGTAACGCGAGTCCATTTTATTCTTGGACGATGTAATTGCTATTGAAGACGACAATGGACCAAATAAAGTCACAAGGGATCATCTAGTAGTCGACATAACCGGAGAAAAAGGGCAAAAGGGGGACAAACACGACAAAAATAGGCGACAAAAGTGCCAAGGGTAAAATCCGTAGCCAGATCGACGAGGATCGTGAAAGAAGAAAGAGTCAGGGGGGGACAGGAAAAAAAAAAGAAGAATGGAAGAAGGAACGTATATAGAAACTGCGGGGAAAAGAGGAACTCGGGGATGTGGCCGATCAACGATCAATCGTGAAACGGCCGCGATTATTTCACGTCAGTTTAATTAGCACGCGGCGCCGGTACGCCCGATAAAACTCAACGGAGAGAAGCAGCTAGCCCCGGCTATCTCACGGGAATCTGATTTATGGCAATTGAGCCTGTACCTGTATGCGTTATAGGGCTACGTATATTATACGTCTACGCTTTCTCGTGCACATATACACACGCGCACTCATACACTGCCGGACAAAAGTTTCTATACGGCATTAAAGTATCAGATGTTATGAAAATAAATTCTTTTATTGTTTCAACTGAAATAAATTATTTATTCCGAGAAATAAAAATATTTATATAAACCTCTGGACAACTTAATTGAAACAACAATTATTTGAATATAACAATTTTTCTCGTATATGAGAGTACACTAATTGCTCTGTATCTTCTTGTCTGATGATATTTTTTTCCTTACTTTTTTTTTCTTTGTATCAGTTGTGAAAATAAATTAATCAATTAATTACGAAGATGCTAATTAAAAACTAGGAAAATCTGCATTACGCGACAAGCGTTATTCAAATCTTTGATCGTAAATGTATATATTATAATATGTAATATAAATAAATATATCATCGGTTGTGTTTTACACGTGCAGGTGGAAACGAGAGTGCACCTCGTTAAGAAAGCAAGAAACTTATCTATTAACGGTTTCAACATTATAATGAATTTCAAGCTGTTGAACGCATATATTTAAATCTTAAAATGGGCTTCAAGACGAAAAATTCAAGCACGTGATAGAAAAGAGGGCTGATTGTGAGACAAAAGACACCGGAAGTCGAAGATCATGTTGCGTCGTTGTAAACTGCCAAAAAGGCTTCATTGAGATACGAAGTGTGCACTTCACGGGCAGAGCCCGCAGGATTGAAAGATTAAGGGCGTATTTCATATCAGAAGAATAAGGATCGTACAACAGAGCGATTATCGAATAATAACCGGAAGGTTCTCACGGTGAATTATATTAATCGCGCACTTTCTCAAGCGCGCATTATTCTCGTGCATTTATTGCATCTCGCAATGAAACATACCGGAGACACACCGAATGATGAAGCAACAATTGAATAACGAGAGATTTGACCGAGTGCGCTTATCGCAGTCTGACACACTCGTAGCTCCGAGCGATGATCACAATAGCAGCTGCGCCTTAAGAATGCTTGAAATATACAGACAGTCGTTTTATTTTTTTTTCCTCTCTTTTATACAAATTCATGCCGATGAGGCGTCTATGATAAATACGAGATCAGCACGATCGTGGCACTTCTATATCTGACCGCATAGTCTCGTTCTAGCTCACCGATTACAATGCGCCCTGAATGACTGGCGGCGATCGAGATCCCGTCCTCTTTAACTTTCTTGGCTTCGTATTGATGATTGTTCAACCGCGAATCGAGAATGAAATGAAACTTCGATGTGAAACTCGGGCTCGATTGCTTCGAAATTATTTGTAAAAAAGTGCCTGAATCATTGAACAATTCGAAAATTTTATAAAAATTTAGAAGCAGTAATTTTTCTTATCGTGTTATTAATAAACATTATTATTAATAAAATGAAAAGAAAAAGAAAAAATTATTATTCATAAAATACATATCGTTTTTCGAATCGCGGATTTTATATCTCTCATTTTCACGCGTCAAGTGGCAAACACGCGACATCGTCACTGAAGATGTTTCAATATCAAGGAACAACATGTCTATTTGGCTGTTCCGACAGTTGGCACTTTATTTCAACAATACTCAATTCCGGTTTGACTTGGCCCGCACGTGAAAGGTCTGAGCGATTACGCGAGGAGGGAAGTTACGAGAACGGAGAATGTACGCCCGGCATTCTGAGGAAGCTCCTTATTTCGAGTGACTGAGACATCAAACCCCTTCTCCCGAGTGAATATATATATATATATATAACGTGCCAAGCAAACTTACCGCGTGTACCCTCTCCACAGAGGCGTTCGAAGGAAACCACTGACCCCGAGGAGGAGGAGGAGGAGGAGGACGGCAGGAACAACTGCCGGCGAGGCGAGAGAAAGCGAGAAGAAAAGAGCGGGAGGTAGAGGAGACGAGAGAGGAGAGCAATTTGTCCGTGAACGAGGCGATGCGATGCGTATCTTACGCAGCGGCTCAGTCTACGACCTACGTAATGCGCTCTCATCCCTCATCCTTACACGACGGACCACAGTGCGTGCTGCTCTTCTTCTTTTCTTTCGCCCTGCTCCCGGGAACGTGCGCTCCCTTTATTCATGCTTTTTTCTGTTTCTTTTTTTTTTTTTACTATCTCACCTCCATCTAGTCGCGTGTACGAATCTAATCTGTGTGTAAAATGAGGCTCTCGTGATGTCTGTGTATTCCATACGATATAATGAAGACGATTTCTCTCGGTCCATATCCCTGTTATTAATTATCGTTAGGTATATATACTTCCGAAGGATCTGTCCTTCGTAGGATATCAACAAATGTATGAAAGATATGAGACAGCGTTATCGGAACGTTCGTCATTGTTTCTTATGACAAATAAACAGCTCATCCTTAGGAATATAAGAATTCTGCAACTCGAAGCAGATTTTTCTTGTCTTGGAATAAGAAAAAAATTGTGTGAGAGGGGGAAATGAGATGTTTGGAGAAAAATCGAAGAAGATCGCACGAGGCTGGAGTGTCGCAGAAGGACAGGATAACACTACGGGAGGCTATAACATATCTCTCTGTGTGTGTGTGTGTGTATATATTTGTTGTATCGAAAGGAGTTGCGAGGATTGGCAAAGCGGAGAGGACACTCGAGGGGAGAAAAAAAGAAAGAAAAATATACAGACGCGCCTGTCAAACGCGACCACGCGAGCACATATACCGGGCGCGTTCGGATATAATAAAGATGGCAATATAGGAGTCATAATCTAGTGGTGTGCGGGATCTTTGTCCTTCTCCCTGACTCGATCTCTTGCATCTCATTCTCGCGGCTGTCTCGTTCCGGAGCGCGGGGCGGCGAGATGCACCGATCCGCCAGACTCTACAACGGACTCTTGCACTGCTGTTGCTGTTGCTGCTGCCGCTGCAGCATCAGTGACGCGGCAACGGCGGCTTGCATTCCGGCGCTCCCACGAGAAGAGGACTGTCTCCGTCAGCCTCTCACTCACGCTCGGTCGTCGAGACAAGCCCTTACTAATGGAGGAAATAAATTTCGGATTAAATCGTAGCCGGGCTACTTTATAAGGCTGGCGCGCTCTTCCTCTCCTTCGTATTTTCTATATACCCCCATCTCTCTTTTGGATATGCTGCAGAATTTCTGGACATTGGAGGTGAATTGCTGCTGATGCTGCGCTGCCCGGTTTGGCTTCTGCCACTACTCTAGCGCTCACCTCGCCAATGTCCCTCGCGTTATAAGCGCTATTCATGATCTTTGCTCGATATCTGTGTCTCACTTGTGTGAACGAATGCTTACGAATTTACGTCACGATTCTTTTTCATACTTTTTTCGTTTCATTCCTTCTTTTTTTTTTTGTTTTTATCGCGATTCAATAAGAATTGTCGAGGATCTTTTTTTTTATCTTCGATATACCAATATTCGACGAATATTTGATAAACTTTAAAAACTATAATATTTAAATTCAACTATCTATTCGCATACCTATATGAATGCTCGAGAAAAAAATATTCATAACTTTTTTTGAAATATGAAAATTATACACGTCTCGCATTAATCATTATAAGTCCAAAACATTCGGAAGCAATTCGGATCCATTGTGGAGATATTTAAATTAATTAAATTCTGAAGTGCTATTAGTAAACGAAGATTAGTCAAATTGCTCAATAGTATTAGATATGACAATATTCGATTTACTTTACTTACGTCATTTTTTGAGCAAACAAAAAATAGGAACAGAGTAAATAACCCTTGCATCTTATCTCCCCTTACCATTACTAAATGAACTCTCTCAGAATGTAAAAGATTTTTTTATTTCGTGATATGAGAATTATCATACAGGTAACTT
>JABMBV010067499.1:0-13235 GCA_018906735.1 Mesochorus sp. PSUC_FEM 10030011 | reverse complement strand
ACTTAAATTTTTTTTTAATAATAAAAAATTCTTTACACATAAATAGCAAATCGTTTTTATAAAATTAAGAAAGAAAAAATTATAATTAACCACGGTATGTTAAAATAATGTATTATTGAAGAAAATAATAATTAAATTTACTTTATTTCGTGAAAATTGTTATTAAACAATATTTTCACATCAATTGGAATATTTCAAATTCAATAACTAACGTTAAAATTCTTAAAAACACGTGATTATTCGGTTTCTTAAAACAAAGTATTTTTTTAATCATCCAGAGCCTGCTCCTAAATTATTTTTCAAATTATCTGACGAAAGCCCGCCAAGTGATTTAGATCCCGACATATTGGTGCGCATGATCGAGGCGACGCGAGGTGTCGAGGCGCTGTACTTGGATTTTCCTGATCTCGATTGACGCTTTTTCTAACCCTGTTCCCGTGACACTTCTTGGAGGTGTTATAACCACTTTTTAAATTGAAGTAAACCTGAATAAAAATAAGAGGTTACATAAGAGATTGATTGGTAAACGAAAATCGTTTCCATTGGAATAGCGTGAACGAGACCAAGTGGTGTTTGTGTGTGCGCGCCAGTACACGCGGTAAACCAAAGTTTGCGCATGCCCTTTGTGTCCTATATATACACACATACACGAATAGTACAGATATACGTAAGAATCAGTAGGGTGCCATTGATTTGCGTTCCGAGTGAGTTTCATTGGGTGCAGAGTTGTACGTCGTGTTGTAAACGTGAAACGATTTTCGTACATATACACGAGAGTGAGAGAGAGAGCGAGAGAGATATGAAAATAAGCGAACAATAATTGGTCCGTCTGATAGATAATACGTCCACTCGTTTAATCGTGACTCTTCCGGACGCGATAAGGTGTCGAGAGCTGCTGTATTATCGTCTCCCTTGTTCGCCTCGCGCGCGCCTCTGTCCAAGAGAATGCGGCCCAAAATCGTTACAATAAACGACTAACGCTATATCGATCGACTGCCCGATTGATTCTCAAGCCAGTATTACATGCAAGTATGGCTGCTCTGCCGTCACCCACGCAGGTACTATCACGTTTTTATCACCTCCCGAGACTCTCACGCCCGTCATCATTCCCTTTTTTTTTGTTTCAACATTTATTTCTCGTTATTTACATCGAAACGCCGTTCACCTTGGGCGTCTATCATTTTTCTCATATTTTCCCACTTTTTCTTCCTCCTTCGCTTATTATCATTTACAAACTTGTATCAACGTGTCCATCATCATTTTCTTTTTCGTCTCTTACCGAATATTCATAACAATCTACATGTATATAGGCCAGTTTTTTTTTTTCTTTATCAATATTACGGTCATCTGTCTCGTTCTTCCAGTCGGTAGGATAACGTAAATAACACGTTTGCCCTACAACTCGACCTCAAATTCGAGTTCGTTCTTTTTTTTTGTGATGCAACTGGACTAGAAATATTCAAGTTTATCAGTCTAAATTGCTTTTCTCTATTGCAGTTAGGGTTTTTTTTTCCTCTTTTATTCACGAGTTGCAATCCAACGTGATTCGACAAAAACAATTGTCTCTTCCTAAATAATCCTCTTCTGGATCGAACAATCATATTTATTTATTTTATTTCTTTTCTTTTATAAGATTTATGTGTTTTAATAAATACAACGAAATTCAATCGGACTAGAAATATTCAAATATCATTCTTTTCTCAATTTATTTACTCAATTGCATAAAAATTGTTTTTATGCAAACAAAAACAATTGTCTCTTTTTCCAAAATCATATTTTCTTGGACTGAATAATTTTATTTATCTGTTCGTTTGTTCATTTTCTTTGACTATTTATTTTTTCAATTAATACAATTCAACAACTAGAAATATTCAAGTTTATCAATCTAAGTTGCTTTTCTCACAATTGCATTTGATTTTTCTTTATTCAAACAAAAACAATTGTTTCTTTCAAAAAAAACCTTTCTTGGATTGAAAAATTGTATTTATTTTTTTATTTGTTATTATATAAATAATAATCGAGTTCAATTGAACTTTAAATATTCAAATTTATTATACTAAGTTGCTTTTCTCATAATTACATATGATTTTTGTTGTATACAAACAAAAACAATTGTTTCTTTTAAAATGAACCTCTCTTGAAATAAACAATTTTATTAATTTTCTTTGAGAATATTTATTTCTTCAATAAATACAAAATGATGACAATAAAAATATTAGTGAATTTTCATTTTGATATTTCATTGTGTTGTAGGATACAAACTTGAACATTATATATTGCGTTTGTAATCTGGAGAGCTTTTGAAGAAGAATGAAAGTAAAATTATTATCAATTGTATTTACAGGTGGCTGGAAGCCATGCCGCTATTTATGAAGCGTACTACAACCAGGTATTTTTAATTGACAATGACAATGTTTACACTTGTATTTAGTAAATTTTTCAAAAAGTCATTTTAACTAATTGCGAATGAAAAAAATGTTAAGGTCGATCCCCACTGTTATGGACGAATCGGTGCGCTGGAAGCCGCCCGATTTCTTAAAAAATCCCAGCTGAGCGATGTTATTCTCAGCAAGATATGGGACATGGCGGATCCGCAGTCTCGCGGCTCACTCGATAAGTCCGGCATGTTCGTAGCGCTTAAATTATGTGCCTTCGCGCAATTGGGACGTGAGCTGAATATGGCTAATCTCAGTCAGGATATAGCACCCCCGAAAATGGTAAATCGTGCATTTTTCTTGCTTGTACCATTTGTTCGTGAAAATTACAATTACTATTCTCCATTTTTCATATCACAGTCGAATTTTTTTCGTAGTCAATCAACAGTAGTATCTCGTCTATGAAGTTCATGACTTCAAGTATATTAAGTGCATCATCAATAGTTTCGTAAATTACAGAGTCCATATTGAAAAACTGAAGGCTGGTGAATCGATTAATTGATGTAGGCGAAATATCGTTTAAAATCAATGAAAAAAAGTCTCGTGAATCTATCTATACATAAAAATTAAATGCTGTTCATTTAATTGGCGAGAGCATCATTTGAGAACGGCTGGACCAATTTGGCTAATTTTTTTGAACTAATTTCCTTAATAATCCGAATAAGGCTCTTACGAAAAGAAAAATTGGAAAAGTTTTGGGAGAAAGAAATTCTTGATAATTACAAAGGAAAATCTGAAAAATTCAAACTGCAAAAATAATAATTTTTGTATCGTAACAAACAAATCCAAAAAATGATCACTAACAAATTTATGAAAAATCGGAAAACGTTTGTCGATTCATCTTAGAAGGCAATTCCTCACCTAGAGGCCATTCACCGTCTCGATAGATAGAAAACGTTTTGATTATTCAACAGGGTGAACTGCCAAAAATACCACAGAGAGCACCAGTCCCAACGCCGCCCGTCATAAGTCTCGTCAACAACGGCGACTGGTCGATAAAACCAAACGAGAGAGCAAAGTACGATCAACTGTTCGACAGTCTCGAACCGTCCAACGGTTACATTCCTGGAAACAAGGTCAAAGGCGTACTGATGGATAGCAAGTTGCCAGTCGATACTCTCGGCAAAATTTGGGATCTCGCAGACATGGACAAGGATGGGATGCTCGATAGACACGAATTTGTTGTCGTAAGCATGATTTCTTCTATTTATTTCATAGCTTTTGGATTCATAACACGTTTCTATAATTTTTATTGCTTCAACGTAGTAGTCTCGCCACACTCATTTAAAACAAATTTTCTCTCCGATCGATTAATAAACGCTTTTAAAAATATCGGAATATTTTTATACTTTACTTTTTATATCTTATGTGAATTTAAAATATTCATAACTTATTGGAAAAAATAGCCAATGTTTGAAGTTCTAAAAATAACAACATAGTCGCTTCATGACTGGAGTATCACTAAACGTCAAGGATTCTAAACCGTTATATCTCTGAAAAGAAGTGGTTAAAATTTCTTAATTTTTTTTTGGCAAACTACTCTAAATTTTTCTTCAAAATTTAAACAAAATCCATAGAAAAATACTTTAGCGAGACTACTGCCTTAATTTATTATTATTATCATTGTCTCTATTGTTTTTATTGCTGTTTATTGTTACAAAACCGCTCGTGAAAACAAAAAACGAACAATATTCTTCATAATTTTTTTTTCATTTATTTTCTTTTTCAATTCAACAGGCTATGCATCTCGTTTACAAAGCATTGGAAAAATATGCGATACCGAGTGTTCTTCCCCCGGAATTGATGCCACCTGGCAAAAGAAAAACATCGATCGTAGTTGGGCAACCGCCGATTGTCCCAATCGCTTCGATGACAGCGCCGCCACCGCCGATTCCACCATTACCAAACGCGGCAAGTGCCATCAACAGCCTCGTAGGCCTCGAACAAGTCAAGGTAATGAAAAATAAGAGAGATCGTGAATCTTAAAAAATATATTTTTGAGATATTTTGAGAATTAGTATCAACATAAAAGAAACTAATCGATGGAATTTTGGCTCAAATTTCAGGTAACCCCGATTATTCCAAAGTGGGTAGTTTCCCCAGAAGATCAGGCTGCGGCTGACAAACTGTTTCTTCAAGCCGACATGGACATGGATGGTTTCGTTTCCGGATCGGAGATCAAGGACGTATTTCTACAGAGTCGTCTCCCACAGGCCGTTCTCGCAAACATTTGGTAACTTGTGATTTTTCGTATTTTTCAAATTGGCCGATTGGCCTCACGACATGTAAAAAAGAAAAACGCGCGACAATCGTATGATACGAATTTACAGGAGTCTCTGCGATGTGTGCCAGAGCGGAAAGTTGAACAAGGAACAATTTGCCCTCTCGATGTGGCTGATAAAACAAAAAATGAATGGCATCGATCCACCGCCGAGCCTCACACCGGATATGGTGCCGCCTTCGATGAGAAAACTCTCGGATGCCGTCGTGGTAAGAAAGCTCTTTCATCTTTTATCAAAATTGTTTTCATCGCACATAAATTATACATTTAAATCGCTCTCGGCCATTTAAATCGCTAATATAAACGGTGACGTCATTTATCTCTTGTGCCATATTGAGTTTCGAGTAATCGGATTGTGATCTATATCGAATATCTCATCTTCTTCGAGTACTTTGTTTTTTTTTTAACCTGCTCATAATTCATGCTCAGCTTTCGACAGCTTTGCCTTTTCAGTTATCAATTTTATCGGAACAAAAAAATATATGTTTGAATATTTCAACAAAATATTTATATATTTTTTGAAAGAATTGTAGAGTCTTCGGTGCACCTTGTTATATTTTTAAAATATATACAAGAGAAATCAAACGTTGAATTCGATCCTTGGATCGTAATCATCGCGAGATAGGGCGGGGCTAGTCAAGCATAAGGGCTTATTGTAAACGATTAGTTTTATTAATAGAGTCAATGCATAGTAAATCTTTTTCGTCCTTTATACGCTCGCCAAAATACCAGGAGCATAACACTCACGATCACGATGGCTCCTACAATAAAAACTCGATTATCGATATCCAATTCCACCTCAGACGTAACTTGTAATTTTATCGATCCCGCAAGTTTTCCTCTTTGCCAACAAGTGTAGATATTTGAATCGGTGAAACTTAATTTTTTAATCAATATTTGCTGTCGGGAATTAACGGTAATTCGCCCCTTCGTTTCTTTTTTTATTATCGAAGGAACGACAACTTTAGCTCCTATTTGCCAAATCACTGGCACGTCAGAGTTCAAGTTTCTGTAACAATTGTATGCAATTACTTCGTATATATCTACGTAATTATGCTTGAATAATAATAACAAAATTAGAATGTTTTATCCCAAATTATTAAAACCAAAGAGTTTTTCCAACCTCTTTGGTATCAATAATCTTTCAATATAAATAGTGGAATCTAAATCCGAGCACAATTACAAGTGAATTTTAAATAAAAAATAAAAATAAATTGAGTTTTCGTTTTACCCCGGACATCCAAATTGGCCTTTCTTTTCTTTTTTTTGATAAATCGTAATACGTTCGACGGGGGGAGGAGGCTCGGGCATACCCTGAGCTATCGAGTATATTCCAGCACTGTTGTTAGCGCTTTCCAAGACTTTGCCGGATTTGTCACGAATCTCGAAAACTACTTCTTTCTGACACTTCACCTATATCAACAATAAATTACAATTTATTGAAAATATAAAGAAAAAAGTCAGGCCCTGTCACATTGCATCACAGGATAGAATAATTTGAATTGGAATCTCGTGTAAACCTTGCAAAATCCAGTCATAATTTCCGTCTTTCTTTTGCTGATTTCAACAATTTCTCGTATATCTTTAGGTGTTTGTGGTGATCGACAAGGAAGTTTATTCCGAAATATTGGCAATATATTTTGAGCCAATTTTCTCAATTTTTCGGGTGATTTTTTTTCGTTGACTTGTTCAAATTCATCTTCCGAACGTGACGTCGTTGTTTCATACGTAGTAGTCTCCGGTATTTGTGAAAAATCCGTTGTTATTTTGGGATCTTCAGTGGGAACTTCAATAGTGCAATTCGCAAAAGAGTTATTGTTAGTATAAATTCGCCACTTAACATTGTTTTTTGGTATATGTCTGTTGGATCCATTAGGTAGTTTTTAACTATCTAAAAGCTTTTTTAAATTTATTTACAAGACTTGGAAGCTTCTCAATGAGAAAATATAAAATTGATAAAAGTGATAATATAAATGAAACTTGTAAAAATACAAAACAGCAGGGCTTTGAAAAAAGTCTTTATAGTGATTCTAAAAAGATTTTGATAATTGAAAAAAAAATAATAAAAATAACAGTAGTAAATGAATGAATATAATATAGAATTACACGAAAATGTCATTTATAAATAATCAGAAAATGTACGGTTTCATTTGTATGAATGTATAGACATAAAACTACAAAATTTTCCATATTCATGATCCTTATTGATCAGAATATATTTAAATATTCATATTTTACTACCTTGTTTCTTGCGACGATGAGGAATTGTTGAATGCGATTGATTTTCCACTTCTTCTTCACCATCGCCAATCCCATCCGTCTGTCCTTCTTCATTTTCTGCCACTTCCGTTGTGTTAGTTTTCAGAGGTGCACTCACCTCCTCATTATATTTATGTGCGCTATTGTCGATCAGTGAAATAGTACAATAACCATATCTAATTCTCTGTCCAACTTTATCGCAAGTCGAGCAAGGTGACCAAGGGCTCCACAACGTAAAAACTTTTAGGCCATATTGGTAAAGATTTTTGGGTGGTACCGAATAATTTGCTTTAACAGCTGTTTCGGGGCGTACTGAACGTATGGATTCATTTTTTTCATTTGCCACATAAAGATAGTACGGAGCCGAAACCGTCACCTCAATTTTACACCAGTAAATTCCTCCTTGCCACACCTGAAAAGGTTGCGTTTTTTTTTGTTTTCATAAAAATTAATCCCTCAGGTGATGTTACATCTTAATCATTATTCGACCACTTTGCATTAACGAAGCAAATGGTTACACGCGAAATAGCCATTTATCATTGTCAGGTCAGACAATATTTTTGTATACTATTTAAAAGCATCTAATCTCCCAAGTGTTGAATCGAAATCACGCCATCAGGGAGTCGTGCATTGACTATCTTGAAATAAAGGCTTTTACTTAAAATTATTAAATTATTATTTTTTATTATTTACAATTTTCTACAATGACCAAAGTATTATTCATTCAAACTTTATTTATTACTATTAAATTTCCAAGTTTTATCAACTAAAATTCCAATAATTAACTCTAACTCTAAATAAAGATTTTTAATCAGTTTAAATACGCCTAACAGATAACACGTTTAATAAATTTGCACGCCTAACGTTCATCAATTCGACAACAATTATTATTAGTATCATTAATAAACTAGTAAACTTTTTAACCTGTATATTGTATAAATGTAAATCTCTCTCATCCTCTGTAATAAGAACGTTTTTCGATGCTTCGATCTGTATATTGGCGATACTGGCATTGCTGCTACTGTTGTACAACCATACAACCGACTCACTGTTGTACGATTCCTCAGGTGACATGCATAATTTACATTGCAATCTACCGATGTATGTACAATAAAATTTAATAATTAAATAAATGTAAAAAAATTGAATAGAATATTTAAAAGTGAGTATTTTTTTTGCTTTGAAATGCATATAAACTGAAAATTTAAACAAGTTTTGCTTCTAATACGTTAAGTCATTTGTATCCTCCATAAATTGTCAGTTGATTTTTGTCTTTATTCTTACTTGACAGAAGTTCCTTCAAACGCTGAAAGCGCAATCGGATAAATTGTTTTTTTGGGACCAGCATCTTCAAGTTGATTTTTCAAACAATCGTAATAGTCATCCCACCGTTTTTTGTAAACTCGCAAAGATTCGTTTGTCCTGGTATATTCAAACTCATCCGTGTTCAACAACATTGGATTGCCTTTGAAAACAATATTATACAAAATTAACATTTTTCAAAACAATCATACTAAAGATCCTTTTTTTTGTAATACAAACCATTTTTGCCTTTCATTTTGTCTATTTTCTTTTTTCTCGAGTCATATAAATCTTTAATATTTCTAGGTAACCGTAAGCTCGAAACTGCTGTCTCGATTATTAGCAGCAGAACGAAAATAAATTGCATTAACATTGTACGTTTTTTCCTGATCCCTTGTTTTTATTTGTGAAAACTGTTTTGATACCACGGCGAATTTATTTATTATTTTTCAATGATAGTATTAATTACAAAAATAAATAAATACGTCAATAAGACAAACCAAAAAATAGTGAAAAATGTGATAGATGTAAATACTTTCTTTATGCCACTTGATATTATTTATTGAAGCCGAAACAGTATTAAAAATGCAATCGTCTTGAACAATAATCACAATCTGATAAAACTATCGTCATCGATTTTGGATTGGGCGAATTTCTTTTTGTAACAATTTCGAAATTTTTTTAAATCCAAAAAAATCCAATCGGGGCCGTATAACTCAGTGAATCTGAGACTTTTCGATGTTTTCTTTAGTTCCTTGACGCTGTGATAGTTCTTGGCTTTTTGAGTATCGAGGATAAGAGTTCGTGACTTGTCGTGTACAACAGGTGCATCGGTCACTCTCAAACAACTCGACAAATCCTCCAAAGTCCCTAAGGTCTTGGTAGGATCGTTCTCTAATACACTGTCACTTCTATTTCGATCAGTCATTTTTGTGTTGACAACTTTTAGTCTCTGCTGTACGAAGTTGGTCCATAACGTGAGAGAAAAAGACAATGCACTTTCGACAGATGAAATTCAATCTCATATATTACGACAAAAACCCATTTTTGACCCAACATAGAAGTAAAAATAAAAACGCAAAGAATGGCAATTTGATAGTATTAACAAATCATTTAAAAAAATATATCTAACAAATTTAACCAATGGAAAAATTGTAACTTATTCCGAAAAAACGTGACAAGTACAATTTCTAAATTATTTTTCGTTAGTAAAATCGCTTTTTATGGAAAAGCAAATGAATGTATATATTTTTCTTATAGAAATTTTTTATTTGATTTATTTATTTGTAAAAAATTTTATAATTTTCAGGAAAATAATAACATAAGCGGATATTCAAATCCTGAGCTCGATATGATAAGCAAGGATATAGCGGAATTGGCGCGCGAGAGGCGAGCGATGGAGCAGGACATCGCCCAGAAGGAAGCTGACATAAAAATTAAGAACGGCGAGATAAAGAGTCTTCAGAGCGAGCTCGAAACCCTTGCTGCGACTCTTAAACAGCTCGAAAATCAACGTGGTGAGGCTCAGAAACGACTCAACGATCTTAAGGCTCAGGTACAAAATCGCACATTTTTTTAAATTCTACGATTTATACTGCTCGGATAAATGTTTATACGCAAACGTTTGTGCACGATTCCATGCAAGAATCGCATCCGATGTTACACTATGAATAATTTATAATTACTAATTTGTTAATTTTATCATAATTTTTTGCAATATGAGCATAATTGAGAATGGACTAGCGTTGAATGAATAATATTAAGGAAATTATCAGTTTTCATCATTCATTTATCATTAATTTCACGATAAAAAAAAAACTTAAAAGTTTATCGCTCATATATTTTTTCACTTTTCATAATCGTAAATTTTTTATTATGTGCTAAATCTTTTTGTTTGATAAGCACCATCTAGTAAATTTTATCGAGTCTTGTTAAATATATACGTCGATAAAAACAAGATTTACGATATAATAAATATTCGAAAAACTCGAAAAATGAGCCGATGGAAAAAAATCTACGCAAACGGATGTAAAAAATGTGCTTACGATTCATCATAAAATAATTTTATTTTCTTACGACGTACCAGATCCATCGGGTCTTTTTTCTGTCAGATTTTTTCTATTTTCTTATTGTCAAAATTTAACAAATTAAATACTGAAAAAGATAATATGTTTTTTTTTATTAATTTATTACTTGTGATCATTCGATGAAGTCATTACGTTCCTAATACCACCGATTTCATTTTCACTTCCATTTGTTCGTTATCAATTCATTTTCACATAATTCTTAGGAATGTGTCAATTAACTTTACTTGTAAATACAATTTACTCAGTGTCGATGTATAATCCTGTATTTTTTGCCAATCAATGTGTTTTTTCGAAACGTTTATTAATCAGTAATATTTATGATTTGCTTACATGTATTCAACGAAAAGAAAAGCGTTTGAACCGTAACGAGCTGATTTTTATTTTATTTAATTTCGCGATTAAGCGCGATATAAAAACGCTTGAATTATTTAATATTTTTGTCATTTTTTGTTTTTTTTTTCTTCTTCATTTGTGTTTGGCTTGTAGCGAGCTGATGTAGATAGAGAATTGAGTGATATCGAGATGGAAATACGCAAAGAACAGGACAAGGTACATACAATCAATATTATTATTTTATACATTTTTTTTCCTCTCTCTCTTCATTTTTCTTATCCATAACTTATGCTTTATCCTTGTCAATCGTCGATGCATATATCATTTGGGAATTCAAGATTTAAGAGGTCCGGATATTTACATTTCAAGTTGTGAGTTTTGCGCATAATTCAAACGTGCTTCATAAAAGACAAATATTCGTGTATTACTTCCTTTTTTTCTTCCATATTCGACACAAATTCGGATTTCAAGGTACCCTGTAGTACGCACTTATTTTAGTCGACCAGCAATAATTATATTCATTAAAAATATAATAATTATTACGATAATTAAGTAAAAAAATGTTGTTAGTACAAATTCATATTCCGAAAAATAAAATAGACTTTCTTGATTATTATATTCCATATGCAAAAGAATTTTTT
The DNA here is from genome assembly GCA_018906735.1 of Mesochorus sp. PSUC_FEM 10030011. NCBI lineage: Eukaryota > Metazoa > Arthropoda > Insecta > Hymenoptera > Ichneumonidae > Mesochorus > Mesochorus sp. PSUC_FEM 10030011. Next base: position 1,897 of record JABMBV010067499.1, on the reverse strand, counting down.
TTTTTTATCCATATAAATTTTCTTGCATGAATAATTAGCTAGAGATATAATAAATAATTGTTCTTTGAATAGTTCTAACAATTTAAATAATTAAATGATGCAATAAAATAATATATCGATAACGTTTCCGCATTGCCACCTAAGAAAATCAATGTTACTATCTATGTACGTGAATGTACGTAGTATTTCTACAGAAACCCATTTTTGCTATTATTGTAAAATTATGAGCTTAAAGATTAGATATCTGAGGTTGAGTTTCAAGAGTTGAAAAGAAAAAATGAAAATCAGAGTCGATAAGGACAATATGATCTATATGAAAATGTACACATACAGTACGTAACCGTATTCCGAAATCAACAGGTTCTTTTACAACTAGAAGATTTTTTTTACCCAAAAAACTTTGAAAACTCTTGACATTTCGACTCCCAAATTTATTAGCTACTCTAATATATAGTTATAGTGCATGCAAGACTCGCGAGTACTTTCACTAAATGTACTCTCGATCAATCGGAAACCTTGGACGTATAGAGTTCCAACCAGCCTTACGTGTACCACATGCTTGACCTATATATGCATACTTACCCTTGTTGCTTCATGTTTCATTTCAAGCCACTGGCATTTACGGGCTATCGAAACGATCGAGTGCCCCTCGGACGGTATATTGAGATCTAGGAAAAAAAAAGTTATCAGAAAAATTCCTGTGGGCTTATGAATTTAAGATATTCCATTTTTGTTTATATAAAACGAAAAATTTAAAAATGAGTATTCATCGCAGATGCATAATTACTTTAAATATATTTAGTCTTCAATTCGATATCATAGCCAAAAATGTCTCATTATTGAATAATTATTATAATAAAAGTAAAATTCAATTTTTTTTTTAATTAAATGTTTCCAGTATACTTTGACATCATAATTCTTATATGCTGATGCCCATACTGACATACCTCAGCATTTATTCGTTTCAATGTGCGCATATCTCGATTTTGAGTTGATCATGTGCGCTCGATGAAAGATTGAAACAAGAAAATCGATCGGCACTAGTATGCAATAACAAAAAATGTATTATCAAGCATGAATTATTAGATTACTAACATTTATTATCTATAATTATTGTATGTCTTATATTTAATTACAAAAGGACGTATTTGAATATTTATAAACAAATTTTCAAATTAAATTTTATTTAATTTGAGATTTGAAAAAAAAACGTTTAAACATGAAAAAACTTATACGTTTTTTTAAAATCGCTGTTGAACGTAAAAAACGTTAATTAACTGCAGAATACTTGTTTTTTAACGATTTATTTTTCATATTATTAAAATTGAAGTTTGAAAAAATAAATATTAAAATACGTCTTACGTCCCTTTTTTTCTCCTTAGCTTCGTTCAAGTTAACTTAAAAAGATTGTTCATTATCTGAAGGTAGAGAAATTGCGCCAACAAGCCGAAGAGCAAGAATCCGTACTACGTACTCAGGAAGAAGAGTTGAATTCAAAGAAACAGGAACTGGAGGGTCTTCGCCAGGAAGAACAACAGCTCGAACAACAGCAGAACAAAAGCAGAGAGTTGCTCAACGAGTTAACGAAAAATCTGCAAAATACTCAGCTACAAATAAGTCAAGCGAAAGCGAAAATAACACATCTCGAAGAGCAACAGCGACAAATGGGCGATGCAATCGCCATTTACGATTCGGCATTGGCCGCTGGAGATCCGAGTCTCGTCCCGGATACGAGTCTGCAGTTTAAGCCGGATATGGAGGATATCGAGTAAGTAATTTTTCTCTCGTATTCGTACCTAGGTAGATATATTCAAAATGTAAAACATTTTAAAAAATACAAAAAAAAGAGTTTTTTTATAATTTTGCATACATGGTAAACATTTAAATTAAATTAAAT
>JABMBV010067388.1:0-13246 GCA_018906735.1 Mesochorus sp. PSUC_FEM 10030011 | reverse complement strand
GGGGGGGTTATATTTATTATTTTCTTTTATTTCAAGCAATCTCATGCCGGCTTTTTTCGATCTATTTCTTTCCGCGTTTCGTATACATATGTAAAAGCCGCGCAAGCCTTTCATTCCCATCCTCACGAGATACGACTCATCCAGCTGGCCCCATATCTTTTTTTTTCCATTCGCCCTGTATCGTCAATATTATTATTGGCACATTCGGCACGTGCGAAAATCTCACATCGATATATACGACCAAGAGCTCGAAGAGTGAAAAGAATTCGATGCCGGAAATTTTTAACGGTATACAATTTGGACTCATTTCTCCGGAAGAGAACGAGGAAATAAAGTTTGAAAGAACGAAATTTAAAATCAGTAATAACAGAATAATAAATATCGAGCTGAACGTACGCTGTCTTACATTTTTGTATACTCAACTCTTAAAAGATAATAAAAAAATGTATCAAATATTGTAAAAATTATAACTTCAGCCTCACACACCTCGAATCTTTCAAAATATTTTTAAAAATGTAAAAAAAAAATGGATTTTAAATTATATATTAAATTGTATCGATCAGCACATTTTTTATCCAATCAATCCTATATTTATTGAAAAATCTTCTCTTCTAAAAGGCACGAAAAGATTCTAAAATATCTTAGGAAGTATCCGAGGTCGTAGTACATGCAAACGTTTTATGTTATAGTTAATGACGATAATAGACGAATGTCTTAATCGATAAATAGCTAGAATAGCCTTCGAGATCAGTAACCTTCGGCAGTACGATGTAAGAAGACGACGGAAAAAAAGAGCATCAACGGAGCTCTTGTGAAATCGAATTGGCAGTGAAAGAACGTTGAACAATAGGGAACACGCGGTTGTGCTCCGAACAATAAAAGCCTCCCTATGCACACCCGCAAGACACCGCGTTTGAAGCCTCTGGCGCCACAGACGTCTGGCGACTATCGACCCTGTCCACTTATTTTTTTTTTTTTCACCTTCGTGCATCACGAAATCTACGACACCGATGCATATTATAAATAATGCACAATCGACATGCGATCACGCACTTTTTTTCAAAGTTCATAGATCCCTAAAAGGCTACTTTGAATTTTAAAAATGGCGCAAGTACTCGAAAAGTGAGTTTTACTGGATAAAAAAAAGTTGAAAAAAAAAGAAAACTATACGACAAAATATGTGTTTATTTAATGTTTATTTATAAAAAAATTAAAATATATTATCAGAATTTTAAAGTTTTTAAGAGCTCCCAAGGCAATTCTTTGTGACAGAACTCACCGAGTGCTCGACTGTGTAAATTCATGTACATTTAACCGCATCACAGAATCTGCCACTCATGTAGAGAGTAAAAGGAAGATGCGGAGAGCTTTTAACTGCGTAGCACTAAAATCCTACATTTAGCGAAAATAAATGGAAGCTGAAAACGTTCGTAACATCTTGTAAAATAATTTTCTCGAGCGTCAAATCAAAGGGCCAACATCCAACAAAATAAAAATATGGAAAATTATTAAACACGAAAAGAAAACAATACGAAATAAAAATAAAAAAATAAAAGATTTTAAAATACGAAAAACAAAATATTTATAAACTAAACGATAAAAATATAGGAACAATTTTTAAACATATCAAAGTTATTGTGTAGGGTAAGGTATGGCTGGATGAGCATTTTAAATATTTCGATTAACTAAATATCGCACAACAAAATTTCAAATGGTAAAAAAGAAGAGGACATGACAAGAAAATACGTCATACGATCATTAATTTAATTAATTAATTGTCACATGGTAATCGAGTAAGATGTGAGGGCGCTTTTTCTAAATTGCTCAACTAATTCCGCCCTACCATACAAATAAATGTCACAAATTTGTTCAAAAATATGTTGAACATAATTTTTTTTGAAATTTTTGAACTCGATACAACGATTTTGTAATCGGGACGTATCGCGATAATATTCATAGCGTTAAGGATGAGTTGGTAACGTCGTCAAAGATCTTATGGTCTGTAACGGGTTAACAGGGACTAATCGCTGGTGTCTCGGTACAACGAGATGACAGAGAGATAAGAGATATATAGAAATAGAAAACTTGTAGACCGGTGGGTGAGATTTTAGCTTGATGCATGAAAGCCAAAAATTCGTCGCGCATGCCAGAGGCATTTAATAACGAGTACTCTGCCAAGTGGCGTATAAACTTTGTTATTCGATGAAAAGTGGATTTTCACGAGCAAAAATTGAGAAAAAAAATGTCCAATGAAACCTACTGGGACTGGGATATAACGAGCAAGTTAATAATGATCGAGACCTAACGACACTGATCCCAAAATTTTCCATCCAAGCGCGAAAAACTTTTTACGTTGTCTGACAAGTGCTGACATTTACTACTGCTAATCAAAAGTGATTCTATTCGCTATGCGTCTACTGTCACCAGATGAAAAGCCAACGAGTCTGCACAATTACTGAAAGAAAAATTTCATATTTCGCAAACTCATAGGGGGTCTGATAAATTCGTAGCGACACACTCTTCGAAACAAATCGGTCCAATCTGTTGCAAATCTAAATTAACTTTATTCAATGAGAATTAATAAGAATTGAATTAAAATCAATTAATTTTAATTTCATAAATTTAAATTTAATTGTTTGTAATTTTCTTTTGCATTTGAACATTTCGCATTGATTTTTTTTTGCATTTGTATGATCAAATACTTTTAAAAAAGCTCGAAATGTCAAATGAACAAAAATATATCCAAAGGTCAAACGGTAAATCATTCGAGTTAGAATTAGATTAAGTACTGGCTTGAATCAAATAATCTTAATTAAATATTAAAACCAAATACTGTCCGACACAAGTTGACATTTTCTACTTCCGGTCGAACCGCACGTGTTTATTCATCATTCTCAAAACGTATTTTGATATTTAAGAGTAAATACTTTGTGATTCAACCGAGCCAAAACTTGATTACGATAAATCTTGTGTTAAGGAACAACAATTTTTCATATAGAAAAATCTTATTTAACAAGTGATCATGTACAGGCGATAGGAACATATTTTCTTTTGACGCTTTAACAAGCCAAGAAAACTCAACGAAATTCTCCATTGGTCCAACCAACGCATTTTTATCTTCTACAGACGTAAGTTGGCCAGATTGCAGATGAAAACTTCTCCATCAGTCATATACGAAGATCGTAGCAGAAATAAAAATCCTGAATGCTTTTTTCTGCGATATCATTGTGCAAAAACTCTTCCCAGTTGACCTTGCTATAACTGCCAAGAATTTGAGATACACTATCTTAAGTTTCTGCTATTTTTCTTTTCATATTTATACAAGCGTGAAAGAAATTCATACACAAATCTTCATTATTCAGTACGTCATGGGAATTAACACTTGGCAAATATTTTCGTTGAATACACGGTAAAAAGTTACTGCGGATTAGCATAATAATTTACGTCCTAAGATATCAATCTGCGTGTCCGGTACGAGATTTTTTCTTGATTTTATGGTCTAATTATCTCGCTACGATTTCACGATAGTAGAAATATATTTTTTTTTGGTTATTCGTGTTAATTGCCTTGTTTGAAATTTCCATGGAATGAGCCGTCTATTCGATAATTGAAATTAAAATCAAATGAAACACATATCGGTACTTGAAGAAAAAATCTCTACAATTTTAAAAATAAATGTTTTTCAAAAATTTCAAACAAATATTATTCGTCGATTTCATCCATGGTCTTATTAAAATCGTGTAAATATTTAGGGATATATTATTTAATTATTCGATATATTGAGTCAAGATTAAAACTCGATCGATACTTTTTTTTAATTCTATTTTTAAATCCAAATCGAATTTCCAGCTTAGAAATAAGGATTCAATATTTATTGGATGATCCAATGGCATAAATTCTTTTTAATGTTCACCATACAAAAAATAATCAATAAAAAAACATATTAGAATCATGATATTGGCTCACGATCGTTTTTAGAGTTCAAGCTCTAACAAACCCTTCAAAAATAGCAACAGTGATAAGGATGAACAAAATCATTTCTATCTCTCATTGTTATCCTTGGCCTAAAAGCGAAAGGAAGCATTGGATAACCAGAAACATTGGTCCATCCCTCACCTCATCTTCCGCGACTCTGGACGTTGTTTTGGTCGTAGTACTCGTTCGAGTAGTTTTTCTACTGGTTCTCGTGGTCGTAATGGTCTCATGGGGTGAGTCCCAATCCTGAAAAACCTCTGTAGTCGCCATTTTGTTTATTTGATCTTCGGAGTCTTCAACTTAATCCTAGAATCGTCTGGTGAACAATGGACCCTACGCAAAGGGTTTAAATCTGATGTTCAACCCGATGCACTTTTTGGCTTGACGGTTCACACTGCACTCGAGAAAAGGGGGAAGGACCTCGGAAGGACTCCCAAACGCAGGATCGAAGAACGACACTCACAAAAATGTCCCCACAACTTTTGTTTTGCTCACGAGATCATCCAACGAAAATGCTTCTTGGAAGATATTCTTTTTCGTAAAAAAAAAATAATAATTTCCTGTCAAAGACCCTTTGCCTCATTTGGCTCATTAATTTTTGGGTGCATATTTTAGTTATTCTATCGACAATAATTTCCTCGAAAATCTCGTGTTTTTCAAAACGTTTGACGCTTGTAATCGCGCGATCTGTTGGATAGACCACGCCAGACTGAGAGGTCCAGGAAACACTCCGCCCCCGAAAGCTCGCGAAAGCTACTAAACCGCTACAGAGCAGCACACACAGCATCAAGAAAATACGCAGACATATTCGCACGCACGAGACGTGCCACAGCCCGTTTCCAGAAATACGTGGAAACAGGTATAATTAGGACGACGTGTGGGAAGCGCGCGGCGAGGGGAAATGTTTAACGATGCTGGGAAAGAGATGAAAACTCATGACGAGCTGAAGTAGAAGGGGGAAAATCGCGTCTAAACGAATAAGAAGACACTGTGAATGTAAGAAAGTGAGAGGGAAAGAGAAAAGAGTTTGAGAATAAGAGACACAGTGAAATCATTCACAAAACTCTACGAGTCGAGTTAACACTAGCAAGAAGTTTAATTGTTGAAAGATATAATAGAAATTTTTTAAATGTAAAAAAGAAAACAATGAAACACATAAGTGTGATTTTTTTACTCATCAATTTTTCGTGACATTGCATAAATATAAATAATGGATAAATTAATTATTGAATAAATATCCCATTGTTGAAGTGTGCAGTTTTTTTTCAAATTTACAAAAAATGTGCAGATTAATTTTTTTTAATGAATATTAATTTTTAAAAATTGTACATAAATTGTAATGAACCAAAATAACTCAATAAAAATTGCTTAAAGTCTGCATAGCAGACATCCAACGAATTACGTCACGCTGGGTCAATAATGGCCTAATAAAGTAACCAAATAATCACAAACATTTTGGGTCAGACGTGAGTAAGAATTATCGAATACGTGATGAATCTGGGTCGTTGCAATGGTTTTACGATTGGTTCGATAATAATAAGAGAAAAGATCTTTTATTGCTTGTTCAACATTATTTTGGCACTGCAATTCTATACAGAATGTTATTTCTAATACCAAACTTCATATTTTAAGACTAACAAGTTTATTCAAAAATAGCGTCACTGTAAAGTCATGAAAATAAATTACAAAAGTCAATCAAACTTGTATTGTTAAATCCATAATCAAATTTCTCAAGTTCTTTTTTACATATCTTTAAAACACCCCCATTTTTTGTCCCTTAATTTAACTGATTAACTAAATTAGTTTAAGCTGGTGAAAAAAAAACAATAAAAAGAATATTTGGAACATTTGTGTAGTTTTTTTTTGTCAAAAAATTAAGAAACCATTATTTATTCACAATTTTCAAGCAGAGCTAAGAGACTCCCAGTCAGGAGCGTCATTGATGAGAAAATCCGATTAGCCTTTCGACAAAAACTGTAAACTTGCCAAATTGCAATCAGTTCAAAAGCCGCGTTTCCTGTGTTGTCATCCACAGCACGTGGCTGCGTAAACGAGTGCAAAAATCTAATTTATCCATTATCGCTTGTATATTTTTATGACACAAAAAGTATCAGGCGAATGGCATTAAGAGTTTTTTTGCATCATTAAATGCATGATGATCTTCAACATGATTTTGCATGGCACGTTAGAAAAGTTTTTTAAATGGAGCACCGTTAAAACTACCACGTCATTCTTAACGCTTAGCAATATGGCGTCCATTAAACTCCCATGTAACGAGACCAGCATGACTTGTCAATTATATACGAAAGGTGTGCAAACGTATCTGTAGATAATGGCGCAATCATCAAGTCATTTGAAGCTCAAGAATATCTGCGATGTGTCTGGTCAGTTAGCTCATTTGGAGTCAGAGGCACAAAGAGACAATTAAGTGCATTTATAATTTCTGCAGTGCTTGTGCGATCGCTGCAACCATTAGGGTTGTCGTGCCAACACTTAAAAAGAATCGAAGAACCGCATCAGACAACCAGAACGCTCTTGACACCTAAAATCTTTTAAGAAAAACAACTCAGAGTCAAAATGTCAATGCCTTCAACTTTTTTTTTTACATTTGTGGGATCCCAGTGATTTCTTTGTCACCACGATGACATCTGGTCCCATCGCTAAATTGACCTTGGTTTCAGTTCCCAAAAAAGAACCACAAAATTACGACCGAAGGTCACGAGTCACCCGGCACGTTGTCGTTCTGTGTTTTTGTCTTTGTCCCAAAATTGCCATATGGAAAATATCGAGAGACACGGATCAGGAATCATTCCAAGAGTTTTTATAACATCACCAACGAAATTCCATCACGGACCACAACCGTTTGTTTGCTAATGTGGCCGAAATAAAATTTGGCACAACGAGGCTTTTTCTCCGTTTATGTAAGAGAATATAAACATACAACAGATGAAACGAGCGTAATAGTGATTTATCATCGGTCCAGACCCGAGTTGATGGAACATCGTGGAAAAAACAGTTCCAGCATTTGAAAGATGCTGTGATTCGATCGTATGGTGAAGTTTGGAGGATCGAAGAAAGTTTTCACTTCGTTGGCTAAAATAATCAAACGTTAAACAGCATCCCTTAAAGAACGTAAGAACGAAAGAAACTCCCTGCGAAAAATATTTCGAAACACAATGTTTTATGCACGTTAGGAAACACATCTCAATGATTTAAGGAGAAATGTGGCAAACAAGATGACAAATTCGTTTGTCGTTGAAATAAATTTTCGTAGTTTTGCGTCATCCGAATGAGAAAATCTTTATCTCTATATATGTGTACCAGCCAGCCAGACATGTATCGAAGAAAATAAAGAGGAAAAGCCGGGGAGTCCTGAGAATGCAGATAGCTGTTGCGTTATAACTCGTCAGGTGTCCCCAGTCATCTGTCTTTAATCTCATGATTCACATCGGACGTGTGCGACTCTTCTTCTTCTTCTTCTTCTTCCTCCTTCGTCTCGCATATTCGTCTCGTGGCTTCGTTTACATCGGGGGGGTTATTTGTGATCATCTCGTATTTAGATCGGTGAAATGTGCTACGGAGATTTCTCACACACGCGAGAAAGCTTCGGGCGTCTTTCATCTTGATGTTTGTCGATTTTTGCATCGTTTTTGTTTATTAGAAACTTGGATAGTTCAGAGACTCGGATAACTCTACAGTTGAGATGCTAGAAGCACAGTATAATATAAAGGGAATAATGTGAGCCGCATGGTGTCGCACTGACTTGGCAGATGCAACGAGACGAAACCATCCGTGACGAGACTCCGAGCTCGACTCGAAGAGCCTGTTCAACTTGCGCTTTAACTCCGATCCCTTTGACACTTGCGCATACCTCTAGTTTATAACGAATTTAAATGAGAAACAGGGGATACACTTTTCCGAAAGGACATAAAAGTTTTCTCGTTATATAAACCGCGGAGAAACACTTCTCAACATCCTACAAAGTCACTTAAAACGACTTCCATACTCTGCCAATAATTCTGAAGAGCTCACTGAAATAAACTTCAACATTTAAGTGGCAACTATAAATGACCCAGCAAACGTGAACTTATCTTATTTTGTTTCTAATCGTTTTGTCCATTCTTGTGATCAGAACTTATCGTATGTAAATTGATTATGATGATAGACACTTGCCTCTGACATCTGCGGTCATCAAAAAATAGTAACGGCTTCTATTTTCAGAAGAACTATTCTGCCTGATTCAGTGGCTTCTATTGAATATTTAACACCCCAAAACGTTGTTTGACAAGAATATCGTATTGTTATTTCGGTTCCTAACTTCAACTGCTTGTTCAAAAGACGACAGTTAGGTTACCAATGAATAAACTTGTCAAATCCATATCAAGCTTTGTGTTCAAGTAATTTCTAGATTAAAAATATATGTTTCTTATTATATTTGTCTTCAAATACGCTTCAGGAATTCATTGAATATTGATTACAGCATTTCAACCACATTTTGCAGGTGATAAAGTTGGAATTTCCATGTTTGAGCATCGTTACAGGATGATTTAAGCCTCGAGCGCGGATCAGCATATTTACAGCAAGTATTATCAAAGTGTTTCAAGGTTGACCACGCCTTCAATTACAGCCGTCAATCCGTTGTCTGATCGTAATAATTTCCTCAATGCCTGGCGGGAGCATATCTGCCCAAGCCGGCGACTGGCTAAAGTTTTATTCAACGTGTCCCATTGGCGTTCGAACCAAACAAAAGTAAATATAGACCCGAAGTTATTCGGCAAAAGTAGTCTATATAGTATACACCTGTGAGTGCGCGGAGGTCCTTGAGCGTTCGTCACTTTAATCTCGGTACATGATGCGCTATCAAAAAGTTTTCCGAAAGATTTGCGACTCTGGAATTAGAATTTGGCTTGGGTGCGTTTATATTCGCTAAGAATGATAATCAGAACTCCCTCCCGCTCTTTGCCGTGACAAAGTATGCGTGGCAAGTAAATAAACGTGCGAGAGAGAAAGAGATAGAGGACCAGGCCAACATTGCAGATAATTCGCTCACTCGACAGTGGCAATAGTTCTGCCACAGAATATCCGAAGAGCATCCGCAGCACGAGCTCATAGTCTCGGATCGACCTTTGCACGCACACGATCCGCGCCATTGAATCGCGCTTCTGCTGCTGGCCTTGACGTCAGCAATTTTCCGGAAACCATATTTTTCGGGTATTATTGCACTGTTTAACCAACATCGAGAGCAAAAATGGCGTCTGGTATTCTGGCCTTCGTCTCTTTCCCTCGCTCATCATGCCATATACATGCGATGAAACTCCGCGGCTTTTGCTTTCTGCCCGCTCTCGAGTACCACCATTTCTCGAGTTCTCTAAGATGCAAACGATTAAACTGACCAATAAATCGATTTCACTCTGATCTCTGCGATGCACCGCGGATTTTCATCCACGTGATTTCCCTCGAAAGCGCATTCGATAACTTGTGGAACAAGGACGTTAAGCAAAAAGTTTTAGCGTTGTATCCTTGTGCATTGATACATCACGTAACAAAACTCGTTTTATCTTTTGCTAATTAGTGAGAGGACTCCACCAGATTTCCTTTTGCATTCCGGACAAGTTTCCCTTTCTTTGATTATCGGATAAACGAGTTTTTCAACTAAAAACACAACTTCATCCTCATCTGGAATAGGATATGCATTAATCACTTCAATCATATTGATGATAGAATGATTAATGCCGGTGATTAGCATAAGGATTAAGCGCCTCAAGTTTTGCTCCTATCTCGACGCTTGTTTTGACCTTTTTTAAAACGGCTCAGACGCGTCTGCGTACTCTTGCCGATGCGTGGGACTAAATTTATTTATAAAGAGGTTTTCTCCACCTTTCATCCAATGCCCAGCAGATGGCAGAGTCTCTTCAACATTAAGGGTCCACGAAGCTTCGCGATTTTACCGACCATCCAAGCTCACTAAGCTCTCCAGCTGCAACTCTCACTTACTATGTTGGAGGTCGCCACTGTTAGTCTTGGCTTCGCTTTTTCAAATCACGAAGCTCGGCCAGAATAGAAGCTTGAAAAGTTTAACCCGGGAAACGACCGTGACGAGGGAATTCGTTTTTTTTTTTGTAGAAGGAACAGTCTTTCAGACGGGATAGTTGTTGGAAAAGATACGAATAAATTGTATAATGAAAATTCTAGAAATAGATAAAAAGCGATAAATAATTATGGAGTAATTGATCTAAATTAATGATAAAAATATTTTTCAATAGAATTCTTCAAACCAATTGTTGTCAGTCTAAATAAACTTGATAGAGATAATTATAATTTATTTTGATAGAATAATGATTGTTAATGACGTAGCCAAAGGTTTATATGCGAGCTTGCAATCGCCAATCAATTTGGTATGGAACATCTTTGAGCCACGAAACGACATCCAAAATCTATTTTTTTTCGCAAGAAGAATTTTACCGAATTCTCTTCGGAAACTGGGTCAATTTAAGTTTATATTTTCTTCGCTAAAGCCACGAAACGTATGCATATATATGTTGTGTACAAATTATACGTTATAGAGTCCAAAGAACCAAATTCACGAAACATTGTGAGACGTGGCGAGCTCACAACGAGGTTAAATTTATAGACCATTTAGCACCGCTAATACCCAGCAATAAATATAAACTAGAAACTTCCAGTGTCACGGTGGATCTGTGTTTTGCGGTAGCGGGACGAAACATCTTTTTGTCAAGGTTATCATCCTCTCGAAGGGGTTGATTCAACCCTTGATTGTACTTATTTTTTTCAGTTTTTGAAAATTAAGTTCAATCCACGCCAAAATGTATACCTTGAAAATTCTTGCAATATATAGAAAATTGTAGTTTCCGGTAAATCGAAACATCTCAATCGATCTCTATCTGCAATTGCCCTGACATTTTTTTATGAGTTGAATATGGCAGAATTAAAATTAATTGGATTTCAAATGAGTAAAAATTCGATTATTCTTTAAATACTTAATCGGTCATTGCATAATCTGCAAATGCAATCAGTTACTTCGACTTTTATTCGTATCAAATAAATCTTTTTTTTTCTGGGGAATGTAAAGATTTCAATAAATTTGAGACACTTTCGGCAAATTCAAAGAAAATTCAGAAGAAGATATAGATGATGGGATTAGTACGTCAATTTATCGTCGAACGAAATATTCGAGTGTCGAAGACTGTATATACGCACACACACAGACACACGCGCTTTCGTGAAAAACTTTCCATCAACGCAGCTGTTCCTCCGCACGCGAGAAGTGCGAAGAAATGTTATTTTTGTGCGACCAATATCCCTCCTTTTTGTTCACTTAACTTTTTACTCGTATACAAGACGTTCGCGTCGTTCACATCATTATTTTATTCATCTCCCTTTCTTGTGCACTTTATCTAGTTGAATTCCCGGGGATTGTGGAATAAGTATATGAACGAGCTTTCCCTTTCTGACCTTTTATAGTCTGAGAGGAATATGAATAAGGCAAAAGTACCATTTATGACCAACTTCGATTCAAGAGTCATTATATTTTAGTTGCTAATTCTCTTGCGGCAAAGAAATTTTAAATAAAAGTTAAGGAAATATATAAACAAGTACAATAATTTTAAAGGATCAATATAAAAATACAAAAAATTATTTCATAATTTAAAGTAAGCAAAGCAATAAAAATGTTAAATATTCCATTTATGATTTCAAAAAATGAAATTTCGATCTTTTTGAAACTAAAAATTTGTAATTCCAATTACTATATATTTTATGAAGACTTATAAAACATTATGTTAATTATATTGAGACTATTAGCAATATTTATTCAATTTTTTTATAAAAAAAGAACATAAAAGATCTTCTTTTATTAAGTAAATAAAATTCATACAATAATTAACGATATCATTCGTAGCGTTAATAAATATTGTATACAAAGTTTTTCTATCTTTTAATGATAAAAATAAAGTAATATTAATACAAAATATTTCGTTAAATAAATTATTTTTTTTTAAATCGACAGTGCAATCGATTTCGGGGTTCATAAATTTGTGCGACACTCGAAATCGGTAACGAAAGAGGACAATGACTCAGTACGATATATATAGGAAAGTAGAGTTAGAGCCAGTCTGCAACATTATATACAAACACATTGGAGAGCATTAGCCTGTGAGAGAGAAGAAGGGAGATGGGAAAAGAGGTTCGATATGTTGGACAGCTGGCTCCGTGCTTCGTTATACATTATATTGGCTCCCATAGGCCATTAAGACTGACGTTAAGACCGACGATCCTCGGGTTACCTGGCGACTCGACACGTAGATTCACTTACTGCTCGGTATTTCCATCTCGGCGTCATCGTCGTCGACGACGACGACGACGACGACGACGAGGAACGACCAAGGGAAACGGTTATACGCAAGCGAGTGAGAAAATCCCAAGCAATTGGTCTCGAACTAGTCCGCGGGCGGTTAAGTCTCACGGAATCGAGTGGTTAAGGTGGACTTCCTGTTTGAAGTTTCACGCCCGCTCGAAGAGAGATACACAGACTCCGGCTCGCCGCCAAACGAGAGTTTATATTACTTTCTTATACTGGTATACGTATATCCATATATTATATGTGCACGCTTTTGACGTTTATATATGTATGTATGTGTATACGTGTACGAATGGGCGCAAAAACATTTCTGCGTAATTTTCCCGCGTACCCCCTCAAAGTTTCCCCCATTTGTTTCAATCCATCAAGACAGGACGAGAGGGAGCTCGAAAATGACTGATTTATCGAAAATTAAGAGCTGGAGCAGTGAATTACACTCGCGGTGATAAGTTAACGACGATTTCAAACACTTTTTCGTTTCTCGCTCCTTCACGATGCTCTGGTCACATCGGACCATATTGTATATTAGGAACAATTAATCAATCAACTTTCTTTTTTAATCTTTTTTTTTTCTCGGAATACGAAGAAATGAAAGCTTAAAGATTTAAATATAATTTATTGAATATGCAGCGATAACATTTACAGTGAAAATAGAGAATCTGGGACATTGAATTTCTTTGATATATTTTATTTTTATTTTTCATAACATTTTAATTAAATTGTTTAGAAAAATGAAAATACAATTTAACGATTTTATCAATATTCCAATGGCTTATCGATAAAATGTTAATTACATTACGTCTACTTGTACTTTAAACTTTAGATTTTTTTTTATTACATTATAATTAGATAAATTTATTGACAATAAATTTATTTAATGTAACATCAATGTCA
>JABMBV010067277.1:0-13249 GCA_018906735.1 Mesochorus sp. PSUC_FEM 10030011 | reverse complement strand
AAAATTGTTCTTCAGTTCCGTAAAAACTTTCTACAACATCACATCATTTGTAAATCTTACGGGCTCAACACCCACAAAATATTTCATCATTCAAATCGTGACAATAGTTAATAAACCTCAGTTTTTGTTTTTTAACTCACGAGAATTTTTATTTAAACACCCTCACTCCATTAAGTTGAGGTGCGGTAACGATTACAACGCAGTGTCGAATCACAAAATTTCGGTGCTGAGGAGTTACGCCCTCAGCTGACTCAAATTTACCACTTCGGGTCGCATTGCGAAGTATCGTACACTTGGGATGCATTGGAACTCGCGTCTAGACAAATTAATATTCATAATCGAGCCAATCCATAATCCCAGATAAATGACAAAAAGAGTCATTTTTTTAAATAGCCAGAATATACGATCCGCTAGGACTAATAAACCCGGTCATAGTCGTGGTCAAATTATTAATGCAACAATTATGGAAATTGAAGTTAGAATGGAACGAGCCTGTACCTTTGGACCTTTTCACACAATGGCATAATTTTACGAGACAATTATCAACTTTAAACGAAATAGCGTTCGATCGAAAAGTATTAATCGAGCATCCAATTAATATACAAATTCACGACTTTTGTAATGCTAGTGAGAAGGCATATGCATCATGTCTGTATGTACGATCAATCAACCAAGCAGGTGACACCAAGGTTTCGTTACTGTGTGCAAAATCTCGAGTCACACCTATAAGAACTGTTCAAACCATACCAAGACTGGAATTATTTGCGGCAGTCTTATTACCAACACTACAGCAATTTTGATAATAAATACAACTATCAATCAAACGGTATTCTAGAGCGATTCTATGATAGTATTGCACTGGATTAATACGTCGTCCTATCTATTGAAGACCTTCATTAGCAATCGTATCTCAGAGATACATTCAAAAACAAATTCTTCCCATTGGAGGCATGTACGAACCTACGAAAATCCAGCGGACTTACTATCTCGGGAGTTGTCACCAAAGCACCTACACGCAGCTAGTATATGGCTTGAGGGGCCCGTTTGATTAGGACAAGACGAGCAGGTATGGCTCAAACAACCAACTTTAACCACCCAAAAACTATTAGAGGCACGAAAGGCAGCGTGTTTAACTACTATAAAATATGACGACAACATACTGAATAAATATTCGTTTTACAACAAATTGCAAAGGATTCTATCGTATTATTCATGCTTTAAGAAATCGAATACTTATAAGGGTCAATTAACGATTGAAGAATTACAAGAAACTTCGACAACAATATTAAAGATGGTTCAAAAAAGCTCGTTCAGTGAAGAATTGATACAATGTCATCTCTTAACAAAAAATGATAAAATTTGGTTTTCATTTTTTTGACATTACTGCATTTTATAAAATGACAAAAAATGATGGCTTTTCCAAGAATATTTTTGCAAGTAAAGTTGCGACATATTCCGACCATCGGTCCTAATCTCCAATCAGAAATTTTCAGAATCTGTACGAATTTCATAGAAAATGTTATGCGTTAATAGAATTGTAACTTTTCTATTATATTCTATTATATTCTGTATCATTTGTCAAAATTTTGTTAAATCCTTGCATTATATGATCAACATATTTCCACCAGAGATACAAAATATTTAATTTTGAAAATGACTATTTTTAATATGGGCTCTTATGGGAGATCCCAGAAAGTTGCGATATTGCGATATTTATTAATAAATATCTTGTTTTTGGAATCGTTAAATCTTCTCCAAATTTTTCACACACTTTAGTATGATTATCAGCAAGATAAAAAAAAATTTCACGACAATCTTATGATATGATTGTACTATCACTAATAATTGGACTACCTTAATTCAAATACAAAGTCTAAAAATATGCGCTAAAAACAGGAAAATTGCCACTAAAACCCTAAAATTGAAATCTACATAAAAAAATAAAAAATCTAAATGTGCATTGAAAATGTATAAATATAAAAATTGTTACAAAGGATTAAAAATTTAAATCTGCATAAAAAATCAAAAAATCTGCTCTAAAAATCTAAAAATTCTCATACTTTATCCATAACAGTTATGAAAAATTGTTTTACTTGGTTGGTTAGAAAATTTTATTCATTTTTCATTGATCAATTTAATATTCTATGGTTTACTTATTCATCACTTGTTGGATAATTTACCAATTTCCAGAGCTTTTTTAGCCATAGCCAAGGCTCCCTCTCTCGTTTTGTTTCCACCGATAAAACGAACCGCGTGACAGAATACACAATCCTCGATATCAGCAACACGGGAAAGTTCTTCATCCCTCAAACCGGCCCATGATTCGGGCAAAAACATCCTTAAAAGTATTTAAAAAATTATAAATCGAATTTCAATCGATGGGCCATAAAGTCTGTCATTTTTTTACCTGCACACAAAACTTCCTAGTGCAACCGGTACACATTGAACTCTGTATGTATTATCCTTAAATATCACATACTTTATCGGTGGTTCAATTGCCATCTCAGTCTCCAATTCGAAAAAATTACTCTTCCATGGTAAAGATTTCACCAGTTCTATTATTTCACCGCTTGGATCGACCTTTGAATTAATCAGATTAATCAATATATCCTTTAATCTGAATTAAATTGATGAATTACGAGCTGATTGGACTTTTTGGACTTGACATTTGGACGAACATAAATTAATCGTTTGAAACATTTTTTGACTAATTAGACAGATTTGTAAAATGAAAGAATCCGAAATAGGAGATACTGCAATTAAAATTTTGAAGAATATCGATAAAAGTCAAAAAAAAATCAGTGGCCCGATCTATTCATACCAAATTTCAGGTTATTATTTCAAAAATGAATTAAAAATTTTTTTTTTTTCGTTTGCTTTACAAATAGCTTAAAAACTTGCATAGTTTAAGATATAAATTTTTATTTTAGACCTCTCACCTCGAATCTTTTGGCAATAGCGTCTTTAAGTATTGCTCTTACAGGCAGCCAAGTATTGGCTGCATTTCCAACGAAATATTTGAATTCTTCGCCACACAGTTCCATCGCTTTAACGAATAAAACATCGGTGTCCTGATTCTCGCTATTCCAATCGGGATTGAGTCTCGCTACACGTGCGCTCAAATTCGTCACTATGCGATATCTAAAATAATTATTGGAAATTATTTTTTATACAAAAACTTGTAAAAATGCAAAATTTCCATGAAAGAAACAACAACAACATAAATAAAAAATAAATTTGCCAATTTATCTGTGGAAAATCAAGTATCGGAAGCTTTTGAATTTATTTAATTGATTAATTACCGAAATTAATTTTATTTCGCGTAGATATATTCAACTTAAATTAAACCAAGTATAAAAATTGATAAAAACAAAATTTGACATGTTAATTTTTATAAATTAATTCGTAATAATTCATAATTAATTTCGTAATTGTCACCAAGTCTCATCCCCCTTTCCTATAAGATGTTTTCCTTATCAATTTATTTGATTAATTATCCAAATGAATTTTGTCTCTCGTCGATAAATTCAACAGAAATTCTACAAAGTATGAAGTTTCATAAAAACAAAAAATAAATTCGTAATAATCATAATTATTTGGCATAATTGATTGTCGTAAGTTGTAATTGTCACGATTAAGGCAGGATATCACTTTTGTCTGCATTTTTTCAGAATTTTCAATGAATTAAAAAAAAATGGGCTGAAACAAAATCGGTTTCAGGCATTTCTTACGCTATTATGCAACTTGAAAAGAAAAAAAATTTTAATATCAAAAAACTTAAAAATAACTTGTAAGTGGCACCACAATATGAGGCTTTTGAGGTGCACTTTCGATCTGCACGTCGAAAATTTCTTTGTAGATAGCTCTTACAATAAAAATAAAAAGTTCTTCTAATTAAAAGCAACATATTTTAGGTCTGTACGTAGGGCTTTTTCAAAATTTTTATTTAAAAAAAATTGTATTTATTTTTAAAAAAAAGTGAATTTGTTAGGGTAAAAAAATTTAGAAAAAAATTTTAAACTGTACACAAAAAATAAAATAACAACTCTATCGAAAAAAATCCTACGTATATTCTTAGATTATACTACGAAGAAGAATTGTCGATCCAATGAAAATTGATCCACAGAAATCAGGAATTTGACACGTAAATTTGAAAAACATTGTTTCCAGGACTAAAGAAACGCTTACTCATAATCGGTTGGTAACATTAGAAAAAGGTTTCGGTTACCGTTATAAAGAATTGTTTTTAATTCTACATATTTCAAGGAATATATTAAGAAAAAAAAATTTCGTATATTTTTTTTTAATTTTCAAGGTGATATCCTGCCTTAATTCGAAATAATCCATATTTAATTTTGTAATTGTCACCAAGTGTGCTCTTCCCTTTTTAAGGAATATTTTACTCACACGGGCTCGCCGTCGAACATTGGTACTCCATTATCAATCGCATCGACTTCCCTAATCAACGATTCATAGACAATCTTAAAAATACGTTCGATATCTGAATCGTCGATACTGTCAGATACGAGCTGTTTAATTATCCTGCGACCATAGTGGCAATAAATGAGACCAGCGCTACTCAATTTTATATTCCAATCTGGCAGTTGTGTCTTCAGAACGGTATTTCCAGTTTCTGTGAACTCTCTGATAGTGGAAAAATATTCTAATTAGGTCACTACGGAAATGAAGGGGAAAATTTAAATTTCAAATTTTTGTTTCATTTTTCTTTGTTTCAACGAGAAAAGTTATATTTTATTATTTTTTGTTTTTATTTTAAGGATGTACTTCTACGACATAAAAATTCAAAAAAATGCACATAAAAATTCGAAATATTGTTTTGAAAAAAATTATATAATTTTACCTTTAAATGTGACTATTGCACAAGTTCATTCTTTAAAGTACAAAAACTTTTGCAGATAATTTTTTCATTTGTAGAACTTTGTAAAAGCCTACGGGCATGCAAACAAAACAAATATATATATACAAAAACTTTTGCAAGATAAATGAAAAATTCATTATCACTTTTTTTTACAAAAACAAAATTTTACACCCCTAAAATAGGTGGAGCCCGTCTTCTAGACATTTACTAAAACTCTTTTTTGTGAAAATTAATTTCCATCTTTTTTTCGTGATATGTAAAAAATAACATACCGCATATGGTGATCGTAGCGACGTTTCTCATGATCATAAACACAGCCAACATCAAGAACAACGTCGCAGGTATCCAAGATTTTTGAATCACGAGATCTTTAAAACAAAAAAAAATATAACAAATTTATTAAAACCATGAATAATTATCTAATATTTTAAAAATAGAGAAATACTATTCAAAATTTGTACGAATCAAAAATTTTTGCGACAAATAATTTTTTATATAATCTAACAAAACAAGATTTAAACAATTACGAAACGATTAAGACAAAACAATATTAAATATTGATAAACCAAAAAATATAGAAATGATAAACAATTTATGTATATTACAACGATGCAAAAATAATATTAAATATTGATAAATAAACAACTTATTCAAACAATAAAAATATTGTCAAACCATAAATAATTGTTAAATATTTTAACAATAACGAAATAATATTTAATATTCATGAACAAAGAGTGTATTTTAAACGGTGATAAAAAGCAATATTTTAATAATAAAAGAATAATATTAAATATTGATAAACAAAAAATGTATTCGAACGATAAAAGTGTTGTCAAACCATAAATAATTTGCTATTAAATAATCAATATATAATTGTCGAATATTTTAACGATCAAGGAATAACATTTAATACTGATGGACAAACAATTTACTGAAACAATACATAAAGATTGAACATTTCAATAATAGAAGAAGAATAATATTAAATGTTGATAAACAAAAAATGTATTCAAACAATAAAAATGTTGTTAAACCATAAATAATTGTTAAATATTTTAACAATAAAGGAATAATATCTAATATCGATGAACGAACAATGCATTTAAACGATAATTAACCTTCACTGTGTACAGGTTTTTTCGGCACCTTTACCATGTACACCAGGGTCGTTTTCGCCAGTGCGCTATCACAACCGCAATTATTAATTAAAAAATCTAAAAAAAATTCATAGAACATTATCAGAATGTGCTTTCAAAGGTAAAAGCAAAAAAAAATTTTTTTCCAATTTTTAATAGGTTTTTGGTACACTTTGAAATGATATTTTGGGTCGGACGAAAACGACCCCCCTGTAGACGGTGAGGGTTAAAAAGCAATATTTTAATAATAAAAGAATAATATTGATAAACAAAAAATATATTAGAACAATAAAAATGTTGTCGAACCATAAATAATTAACATATCAACGATAAAGAAATAATATTTAGAATCGATGAAGAAATAATTATTTTAAACAATAAAAAAAGATTAAATATTCTAACGATAAAAGATCAATATTAACCCTTCGAGTGCACATTGGGTCGTTTTGACCCAAAAAATAGCATGTGCTCTTATGGGTCGGCGGCGGAGGTGTGCACTTTAAGGGTTAAATAATTCAACTATTTACCTGACGATCGTTGCATCCTTGTATTCGGGCAATAATTTGAGCATAAAACAGGCCAATGCATCGTCGCAATGGAAGCATCCGTTGTGTGTGCCAATTTTCACGTTCGACATTGTCGTCGAACGAAAATTTCGTGCGAAAATTTGATATTTCACTGAACGATATGGATACCTGCTGATGAAACACGTGGAGGAGAGCTTAGCAGCGGAAGACTTTAAAAAATATTGACAAATTTTTCCAATCATTGGAAAACAGATCGTATTTTATTAATAAACACGTTGTTTTATTACGTTTATGATAATTTTACTCTAATCTCACCGAAAATACGCCGGGTTTTAATAAAAATCGAGCAGCAAGCCACAAATAACAACACGAAGACGGTTAATTCTTCGCTTAACCTGAAAACGCGGTTAAATTTCCATTAGTTCCAAGTTTGGCCGCTAGAGACGCGGCAGCGCTGCGCCGCACCACCAGTGTTGATAAAACAAACTATTTCCCCCATCGCCGTCCGTTTTTTCTGCTCGCTCAGTATACTTCACGTCGTGTGTGATATCATTTATATCCATATATACATATATGTATATATATATACACAACACAAATACAAAATAGAAGAAAGATAAACGCAGATAAACGTCACATTCGTCACTTGGCTAAATTGACGATATATCGTAGACAAATTTTCAATCGCGTCGATATACCTTCGAGCACAAAATTACGCTCGAAATTGTATTTTCGTGAAAAATAATTTAAGTGGAAAGAAAAACAGAACTCTGTGCGCGTTTTTTTTTTTTCGATATCACGAAGGCTCCGGGTCAATTAAAGTTTGTGTAACGGTTACAGCTTGAGGTTATATGGTTAAGATGAGTCATATCGAAGTGATGAAATTAAAACAGTTACTAGGAAAAGTAAGTAAAAAAAAACAATAAATAATCCCCTTGGACAAGGAACATTTTCCATTGCCATTCAATGTTTTTTTTGGGTTTTTTTTTTCGTTTTACAAGCACGTTCTATGAATAATCCCCGCCCTGTCAGTTTTCTTTTAGATTAGATTTATCCTTCGATCTACAAGATTATTTATTGTTAATTTTTTGTTCTACTCGAACGAGAGACACGTCAGAAGAAAAAATTCAATCTAAGATTATCTTGATAGCCTGGTGGAAATATGTCGATCGTATAATGCAAGAATTTAATAAAATTTGACAAACCAACGATTTATGATAGTCGAAATATGTTGAAATTTTATTTACAAAAATATTCTTGGAAAAAACTATCATTTTTTGTCATTTTCTAAGACGCAATAATATGTCGAAACATGGGAAAAATATTTTATCGTTTTTCATTAGAAAACGACATTTTTTTAATGTAAAAATGAGGAAAAGTATTTAATTATATAATTTTACGATTGTCCATCGATTTAACATGATACGATGGATTTTGCCCAATTTTTGATGGATTTTTTCTGATAGAATCCATCACAGTATTTCGTTATGTTAAAATCTATAAATTTTTACAGTTTTTGCCATTTTTCAACAGATTTCAATATTATTTGTGAAATTATGATAAGTACATTTCTACCGGGAATAACTAATCGATAAACTCCCCTAAAATTTTTCACAAGACTTAATATGATGTTCGAGAACATTCGTACAAATTTTCAATAAATTCTTTAAGAAAAATCAAATTTGATGATTTTACGTATATTTGTCCTATATTATTATGATTATAATGATAAAACAACCTTAATCGATATCAACCAATGTGGAACTTGAAAAAAAATTAAATGTCTCGAATGTCTCGATATGAGACAAAATTAAAATTACTTCGATCATTCAAATTGTTGTATTTTATTTTTCATACCATTGAATTATGGGAAAAAATGTAATGTTTATTATTATTAATTGTTTTTCAATTTTATTACTATTACGTTTTCCAATAATTTAGAATAAATAAACTGACTATTCTGCATAACTGTAATTGAGTTAAAAATTGTGTATTTTGAAAAATAAGAAACTTAATAATAAACTTAATATTTCTGTAAAAAATAAATATTTTCCAAGATATTTAAAAACAATTTTTTATTTTATTTATGGATAATAAATAAAATAAAAAATCAGAACAAAATCAATTTTTCTTACCTTCTATTTTCCTTTTATTTTCATGTGAATATATGCGATATTTTGTTGAGCAAAAAAAATCATTTCAGTATCAGAATCCAGACATAACGCGCAAAGAAGTTCTCAAAGTGATGCAAACTTATCGAAGTTTGCAATACCAGATGGAACCTTTCGGTGAGTTGAGTTCCGAAAAAAGATGACATTTTTAAAATATTTGTTGTAATTTATTAATATTTATTGTTTGCAATATTGCAGTTTTCAACGATGGTTCGTGCAAGGAACTGATTAATCTACAGGGCACTATCCCCATCAGTTACAGAGGTAGCACATACAATATTCCTCTATGCATATGGCTGATGGATACTCATCCAAACAATTCACCTTTGTGCTATATCAGGCCAACCGCCGATATGTGCATCAAAGTCAGCATGTTTGTAGATCACAATGGCAAAATATATCTGCCGTACTTGCACGACTGGGTACCGGTAAGTACATAGTTTTCATTTTAAATAAAAAGTTTACTTTGTTCACGAATTCTCAATTATTACTTGAGCTTAAGGCAGGATACCACCTTGAAAATTTTTTTCTTTTGGTAAAATATTATATGAAAGTGAAACCTTTTTCTAATATTACAAACCGATTATAAGTAAGTATAATTTGGTTATAAGTCTCTTTGGTTCTGCAAATAAAATTCCCTATGCAATTTTCATCGGATCGACTTGAAAATTTGCAGAATTCTTCTCCATAGTATAATCTAAAGATGCACCTAAGATATTTTTGATAGAGTTGTTATTTTATTTTTAGTGCACAGTTTAAGCTATTTTTTCTAATTTTTTTACCCTGATAAATTCTCTTTTTTTTTAAATAGTCGTCATTTTTTTTTAAATCAAAATTTTAAAAAAGCTCTACATAATAGACCTAAAATATGTTGTTCGTGATGAAAATAAATTTTAATTTTCGTTCTAAGAGCCACCCACAAGGAGATTTTTAACATACAGGTCAAAAGTGCGCCTCAAAAGCCTCATCCTGTGCCATTTACAAAAGGCTATCTGAAGTTTTTCAACATTAAAAAAAAATTTTTTTTTTCAAATTGAATAATAAAGTAATAAATGCCTTAAATCGATTTTGTTTCTGCCCATTTTTTTGTGAAAAAAAAATGTATTAAAATCTCTTGAAAAATTGCGGACAAAGGTGGTAACCTGCCTCAAAAGCACTTGATTGGGATAAAAATTTAAAATCACATAAAATGAGATGAGAAGGAAAAATCTTCAATTTTCAGTCAATAGTTCCAAGATACTTGGCCCTGTATATTCAATTAATTTGAATAAATATTCATGAAGTGCATTTATCAATTCCAGCATTCATCTGATCTATTGAGTCTGATACAAATAATGAGAATCATGTTCGGCGAACATCCTCCAGTTTTTTCCCGAAAATGGTCCGGGACTAACAAAACAACACCACCATCAACAACAACGCCGTACCCCGTTCAACGTGAGTTTATTGGGAAGAAAAAACACATTTATTAAATTTATGTATATATTATTATTTGCATTATTTATTGAATTCAATAATTCGAATCCAATTTTAATTCAAATTTCATTTACGTCAACTATAAATTCAAATGAAGGAGGATCTATCGTTTCTCACGTGAAAATTATTTTTCAAATTTGCACGCCTAAAATTTTGTTAATAAAAAGTGTAATACGGTATTGAAGGTCTAGCGAATTTTTTCAATTATTCATTATCTCAAAATTGTTGAAATTCGTAATCTTTCGAAACAATGGATATCTCGATTACTTGATGGAAAAAACTTTTCAATTTTTTTACACATCACAAAGTAAGGTTCAAGGAAATTAACGCAAAAATTCTATAAATTATTTTGAAAAAATTCTATATCCGTTAATTTTACCTATAATTATTATTTATTCGACAGAACCTTAAGAATAATTGGAAATACGTTCCAACAGATTTTATGCCGGTACCGAGTAATGGAGGCGCGTCTGGAACTACTAGCAGTGGATTTCCACCTTATCCTACGACTTCTCCGTATCCAAGTACTGCTACAACAAACCCACCGTATCCTGCGGCCGGAGGATCTGGTATTGGTTACAGTGGCTACCCTGGAATGCCTACACCGTATCCGAGTCAGAGTTATCCCAGTTCGTTTCCAACTCCGTTTAGCCCAACCAGTTTGCCCGTAAGTATCGTCCTGTTTGTAACCCTTAAGGATTTATGAGCTGTACATTCTCATGCGAAAATTCTTTTTAATGATAATTTACGTATTTCCTCATTTTTTAAGAATTTTCTTGCGTTTTTGAAATTCCCGTTTTAAAATTTTTTAAATAGCTATTTTTATACCATTTTCCATGCCACCGAACATTTTCAGAACTAATGATTGAACTTTTTACAAAAATATATATAAAATTTACATTCTTTTGTTAAAATTACATTTTTTTAAATTTCAAAATTATAAGAAAATTTTGAAAAAATTCATAAGCGTTCAGAAAAGTGCACACTTTTGATTCGTACAAGAAAAAACAGAAATCCTCAGAAAGTTATTGCAAAATTATTTGTTCAAAAAATTTCTCAATAGTTTTTGGGCGATATTGTTATTGTTTTTTCTTTGCACATGTCATTCCAAATGTTGTTGATTTTTTTCAGATGTTTGTTGAGTCGCGAGAAACAAAAATTCTCATTGAAAACAATTTTCGTCTGGAACTCATACATCTTTAAAGTTCCTTATGAATATTCGACACCTAATTTGTTTTTTACATAATTAGGGTCAAGTGGACGATTAAGATTCAAAAATAATTTTACTCCTTCGAAAGAAACTTTTGTCAAACTCATGATTTATATTAAATACTTTTTTCATTTTAATTATCATCCTCAAAGAAAAAATCGCGACTTATTTTTAAATATTCTATCGCTATGAAAATTTTCTTATTTATTTATTTTAATTTGAATATTTTTTTCGCCATGGAAAATACAAAAATGTTTCCATAGACCAAGAATTGATGTATTATTTTTAAAATATTTTCTCAAATAGAGTGACAACTCGTACCAACCGCCATCGGTGGTAAATCCCGGAAATTCCGACACTATAACCGAGGAACACATCAGGGCATCGCTACTGTCGGCCGTGGGTGACAAGCTTCGTCGACGATTGTGCGATCAATTCGCTCAGTTGCAAGCCGAACTCGAGACGCTTCGACGGACACAGAAGGAGCTGATAAGCGGCTCCGAGCGTCTCAATGATTTATTCACTAAGCTCAGTAAAGAAAAATCCGAGCTTGAAAAAAATATAAATATTCTACAGGACAAGGAAACAGAGTTGGAGAAAGAAATTGCCAAGTTGTCGGACAATCAATCGATCGACGTTGATGAGGCCGTTACGACTATCGCTCCTCTCTACAAACAGTTGAGTCACACTTTTTTTTATTTCATTTTATGCTAGATATCTATCAAATCAGAGCTATTTTGTGTAATTATTTACTTAATGGTCTCGTCTGAACTACGCCGATTAACGTTTTTTTGCGCCAATTGCTTGTTTTTGATTCCAACAAAAATAATCAGGTGGGGGAGCTTGAAAAAATTACATTTTTCTAATTAATTTATAGACATAATAAATCTATGTAATCGCTTGTGAAATTGAGGGAAATTAAAAATATCCACACATTACTTTTATCACAATCACTTATTCAACTTTTTCTGTATTGCTAAAATTCACTGAAGTCGTAGTTCGTTTTACAGCAGTTAAATTATAAAAAAAATAGTGTCTAAATGCTTCTTCAAACGACTTACACAATCTATCGTGTTACAAACTGTTATATATTTTAATTTTGCACACAACAAAGAATGTGCACATTGTATTATTTATTAAATATCGATGATTGAAATTTGAAAAAGTAACATACTTCACTATAGCCATTCAGCAATTTGCAATGTCCGAGAGATTTCAAATTCTGTGATCAGATGTCGTATCGTTATTTGTCAAATCCCAATTTTATTTTATTTTATTTTTTAACTATTCTGATATTGTTTAGTTTTTTCTATGCTTTATTACTATTATAATTATATTACTATTGTTTATGATTTTTTTATACCCATTATTATAATTTTACTATTTTTAATTAGGGAGAAAAGAATAATAATTTTGACGAATTTAAATAAAAATTGCATCGAAATTTATTTTCACATATTTACTGAAATATTTTTCAATTATTTACAGAATGTTGACCGCTTTTGCCGAAGAAGCTGCTACGGAAGACGCGATATATTACCTGGCCGAGGGCTTGAGGGGCAGTGTGATAGATCTGGACGTATTTTTGAAGCAAGTCAGACAATTGTCGCGTCGACAATTTATGCTGAGAGCTCTGATGTTACGCTGCCGACAAAAAGCTGGTCTAGCCGTATGAATTTATTGTTAATTTTCTTTTTTTTTTGCAAAAAACACCGCGTGATAACGTTGCTTAACGAGCTGGTGCACTCACAAAGTACCCGCGACTATCAATATTTTATTTTACTATCGAAAATTCGAAAAAAATAAAAATGTATCTAGCAGAAAAAAAAGAAGATGCGGTTTCTATT
>JABMBV010067166.1:0-13260 GCA_018906735.1 Mesochorus sp. PSUC_FEM 10030011 | reverse complement strand
TTTTTTTTTTTTTCCAAGGAATTCAAAACGAATCGTTGAGCTGAAATCATGGGAGTCATTCTGTTCCGTAAGTTGGAGCTTTACAATATGTGCTTAGTCTCTTGGAAATCGATCGACGATCTTCACAAATGACTGCTCATTTTTAACCCCCTAACTGAAATGAGAAGGGAGTTGTCGTATATGCGTTTGACTTATAGACGTGAAGTGGGTTATGGCCGCGGTTATGGCTCATTCAGACTAGAGCACCGATCACGACAAGCGACGCGTGATTCAATAAGACTGAGTGAGATGAGAATAACTGCGCCCTCTCTCTCTCTCTTTCTCTTGCTCTCGTAACAGCACCAAACGAGCGTCACTTGTAGCGATCACTGTTCTAGTTTGAATGAGCCATTATCATATAGTGTGGACTTTACATGAATATATAAAATATAACCGTTCTTAAAGTAGAATGAATGAAACTTGGTATAAAATATATAGTACGACCGTCAATGAAATTTTCAATCATTCCAAAAATAAAAAACAAAGTACTAACGATCGAATTACGATTGAGTTTATTTATCAATATTGAGCACAATCGAGTACAAAAGTTTTTTTTCAGTAAATATTGATCGTCGTTTTCTTTTGAACAAATCTTCACACCCATTTTTCGAGCCCTCGCGGTATACGTGATTGACCTGAGCATGCAACGTTGAAGGCTCCTTGATGTGAAAGTGAAACTTTTATAGTAAGTGGTTCTAGGCTACGAGCCAAATCGACTCTCGAGTCTCTCGAAACAATTAACGGTTGATATTACTGGCTGAATATTATACATTTTTACAAGAGCGACATCTAAAGTACCGTCAAGAAATCACGTTCGAAACCAATTATATAAGATCAACAAATTTATTCCAAGTTGCCCAGTTTTTTTTGGATTTTTCGTTCAGTTTTACTATTATACTTTGTGGGACTGTTTCAGGTAAGCATTTTTCATCGAGCCCTAAATTTATCATGCTACACTTTAAAAAATGTTATTATTATTTTTTTTTATTAATGTGCCATAAGAGAAAATAAAAAGGGAGAAGATTTTCCACTGGACTGTAAAACGTCACTCCAGTGTCGGTCCTTCTGGTCGATGAGACGCATGCGCCTTTGTGAAAACAAACCAACCTCCTGCTCTCTTAGCACACTCTGTTCTCGTTCACACAACCTCTTTCTCGGTTCTTTCTCTATCCACCCCCTCCTCCCGCCCTTTCTGTCCTTTCACCTTTCTAACATCTCAATTATTCTTCGCAGGCTTTCAGTTTTGCTCGCAACGTCCAACAGATTCGAGGATGATTCTAAAGTTTTATGAGCATCGGGGCGCAGCCTCTTTTCAAGCCTCGTTGGGTTCAACGAAAAATCTTTGTTTGGCCTGCCAAAAATTTTGAATAGATGCTTGGGCACCTTAATTTTTATAATTTCTACCAGGCTGTTTTATGATAGGGATCGATAATTTTCTTTCTTTTAGGGATATTGACGTCATCAAATACTCAACGATTTAGAGTTATCGAGACGTAGAAGAATTATATATTTTATTGATCACACATTTCAAGTATCACCCAGACGGGTTTCCACGGGCTCGAAATTATTTAAATGTTCATTGTGACCCTTGTCGTCGTCCATGTCCTTCGAGTTGTTTTCACCCTCGATCGATATTGTCGTTGGTCCGTTAACTGCCACCGTTCCCAACGAGTCGTCACGTGCTTCCGGCAAGCCAATGACGATACGTGGCTGTCGAAAATCACCAAATTCAAAATATCAATTGAACAACATCAAAAAATCCGTTCATGAATGCGAATGATGCTGAAACGATAAAACCAATCAAATTATGGTTGCACGGACGAACCTGTAACTGCAGAACAGAGTCCAAGCCGATAGTGGCAGGTCGAGGCATCAAAGGTGCAGTCGTTGTTATTCGATTCAATGAGTTTATGAGAATTTGCTGTTGCGTATTATAGTCACTGTTATTGGTGCAATGATGTTTGAGTCTGCGTCCGTGTCTTGGTACTTCAGAAGGTAAAACCTTTCTTCGCTGCTTGGGCAATTTACTCCTAGCCTGCGGAAGGAAGATACAAGTATACATGATATGCTGAAGCATCGCGCTATTCAATGGAAAAACCATATCCATGGACCGCGTATAGCTATGGAGAGCATCGACATTGGCAACAAAAGAAGAGCCCTCGCGTAGCCAAACACAAAGAGACGTATCACACCTGTGTATGTGAGTAGAACATGGAAAAGTTACTGACGATAACGGGAACCGGAAGTGCGATAGTGAGAACACCAGCGAGAGCGCAGAGGCCACCTACGAGCATTCCAGGAAAGGTCTTTGGTGTCATATCACCGTATCCCACCGTAGTCATGGTAACCAATGCCCACCAAAGTCCACGGGGTATACTGTGAAAGTCGTTTTCGGGGTTCTCCTGAAACATCAGTACACGCACCCTCGAACTCAATATTATATAGTTAGTAGCGCGACCTAGAATACATATACCCGTTTCACCATATATATAATGTGCTCCATGGAGTGGAGAAACCAACCAAGTGCAGAATATCACGCGAGGACCAAAGCACGCATGCCAAGTGGTGTACAACATGCTCGGTTGGTTTAAAACTACAATCATCTGCAGACTACTGGCAAAACCAGCTCTATATCCAGCTCTCTGACATGCTCGTGTCCCTTCATGCAGAACAAAAGAACTTTGTTTGGGTCGTTCCTAACAGGTGTCAGTCCATTGATTATATGCATTTAATCATGCACACAAAACACGTGATATTTTTGATATGTTTGAGCAGTAACAGAAGTCGGGGCTTTGAGTTCCGAATGTCCGCGCGGTTCACATCGGTATATGGATAACTATCTGCGCGGATCATTCTCGAGGTTCAACAGTTTACTCTATTACTGAGGGATCAGTGTTCTATTCTTGGACTCTAGGCCCGGTCATGTGTGTGTTTAAAGTTTGCCACGATTGAGTAATTTACACTAACCGTCTATTATATACGTCGATGGTCGATGTATATGTTTCATGGGTTGTTAGGTATTAACTGCGCCGGAAATGTTTGGATGAATCGAGCCGAAAGTTATAAGTATTATGTACCAGAGCGCGTTTTAATATATACGTGTAGTTTATATTATATTGCTTAAAAGAGACGGTTTAAATGTATAGTGCAATATGCAACACGCCATCACATTATAAATTACTTGTGTATTATATAGCAGGATGTTCATATACCTGCAATCTTTCGGCGTAGAAGACTAGCGACGCGAATAGGACGATGCCAAGTAGCAGAAAAAAAACTAGCAGTGCGAGTTCCCTGGCCGAGGCCTTGAACGTGTGTATGAGAATTCTTAGACCTGGCGAATGTCTCGTGAGCTTGAATAAACGAAGAACTCGTACTATTGAGAATACCTCGAGAAACAGACTCGAGGCGATTATTAACTCGCTGTAGAAGCTCAATATGGCCGCAATATCGATCATGTTTATAGGCGATACGATGAAGCTCTTCAGACTCGGACTCACCTGGAAACTGCGATATTATATCAGGGAAAAATATACACATTCGCGTTGAACCTTTATGAAAAAAAAAATTTTTTTTAAATTGAAAATTAGAGGTAAATTAGAGGTGCAACCCGAAGCAAAGTTTTTCCAATAACATTTTAATTGGAAAATATATGGTTGATTTATTTTTGCCGGTTAATCAAAAAATGTATATATCCTTAAGTAAAATGTTATATCCTTCGAGAAAAAAAATGTTCTACATCCCTGATCCCTTTGTCTTCCCCAACTCTCAATGACTACATGTTTACGCACAGTGAAATATCCGGCTGATCCCTCTGGATCTCGCTAGAACTTTCCCTCGCTTGGACGGCAGCCCTCCTCAAACTCAAGCAGGAGACAAAGTCGATCGAGATAGTCGGATTAGCAAGGTACTCAACTGCGCGTAAACGTAGTCAATGATCGCTTTAAGATGTTATCGCCCATATGAAATATTACATACGAATTTTCGTATACTTCTAAATTTCTTTCCAAATTCAATATCTAAATCTGCAGACGGGTAATTTGCCTGAATTTTCATATTACGAGACTCACCAAACAACGTATCGTTATCTCAAGGGTAAACCAGGCATTGCAGGCGTGTTCGAGGTAGTAAAAAACCCTGTGCGCCTCAATCTTGTTGTCCCTTCTCGTATGATCATCGAGCTGATCTTCGGGACTCGTCGTTGTCGTTCGACGTGATGCAACATCGATTTTATCGATCATGAGGCGGAAATCATCGGGCCTCGTCGAGTGATTCGTCTTGAGACAAAACGACAGAACCGAGAGGCATATGAACAGCACGGAAATCGATGCTATGAATTTCGCGAGTACCGATGAATAAGGCTCGTCAAAAATGGCCCATACACGTGGACGTAATCGCTGCCATCTTGTTAGACTTCCGCTCGAATATGCCTCCTCGAAACCGAACAAACGAGCAACCTCTTCATCCCCAAGTGACTCACCATCGACGTCTAATTTGTCCAATATCGCAAGTGTCGCCTGAGTATCACGATGTATGCTGTACGTGCTCCAACAGCATGGCTCAACCTCGCATAATTACATATATACAGACACTGATCATATTATAGCTTGTGTATGTGTGTGCATAATGTTTATATTCCCTCATCAAAAGTATAATGAGACACGACTCGCATAGTGAACATTTAATCGATTCGAATAAAACCAACGCTATTATATCGAGAGGCAGAAATAACATTATGTTACAGGGCACAACTAGAGTAAATTTTTCAAAAAATCAATTTGATTTTTTTTTATCATTTATATCTTTAAAAATAATACAATAGTTTTTCAGCTATAACTTGCTACAGAGTACCTTGTCGTTGGTTGAAAAAGGTAAGGCTAAGGTAACTGCTAAACTTTTAATTCGATAACAAATCATCCAATCGATTTGTTTTTTTTTAGCGTATTTAGTATATTTTTCTCTATACAATGAACCTCCAGTTTTTCAATTGGATAAAAAATGAACTTTTGCCACGTTAAAAACCATCCGATTTTTAGGCAACATTTTAAACGTTTTTTTTTTCAAAACTCCGCCATTTTGTGAAATTTCATTTGTTCTCACAGAATCGTTGTTCACTATATAGGCAATACCTTCTAGTTCAAAGAGATTTTTTATTATTTTTTAATTTCATGCACTGTGGAGGTTGCAATCACTTCAACAGTGGGGAAACTTTTTTGGAGATACCGGGATAGCGAATAAATTCTTGAAAATCGTATATTTTCTTTCCAAAAGTTCACCATGTATTCTATATTTATCCACAATAATATAGCCTCAAAATTTGAAAACATTTGATTCATTAGTTATCTTTCAAAAATTTTCAAAAAAATCACCTCATTTTAGACGATTAGACTAATTGCGCTCCTCATAAGATTTCTTGAAGTATACTTGTAATGTAAAATTTTTATTTCAAGTATACTTGAAATAAAAATTTTGCATTACAAGTTTGATTTCGCGTTACTTTTTGATATACAGAGCTGGAAAATACTTCGAAGGTTATTCTGTACTCTGTTACGTCATTATTTTTCAAGAGATTGAACGTCATATCGTCAGATGTTATTTATATTTTTTCAAGCGATTATATCCCGTATCATGATCGGAAAATGCGATCCGGGCGGTTATGGGAAGCGATTGAAGGGGGTGTCTAAGAAGGTGACTATTATTGTCGGGTGTCGACTGCGGGGTGGGTGTATGTGCTGTATACTATACATATGCTGACGCGGCACGTGGTGTAAGACCATCAAATAGATTCGAGGCTGGTATATGTGTTGAGCGCGCGCCCCGCCGGTGTTTGTATTGGCAGATTGTCGTTCGCTCGTTATGGTATAACTGCGACACTGTTTACCATCATTTAAGACCTATCGTGTGGAATAATTGGATCTTTCATCACGTATAAACATAATAATGTGTGGGCTAAATTCGTTCCCAGTCAGAAGGATAAACCTCTTCGGAAGCGTGTGCAAGGGGCTGTTATAGCAATTGAAGGAGGGGACGAACGCGTTGTCCTTGGTATAGGATAAAAAAAATATCGAACTTGTTTCATCAGAAACTATTATAAACTTATAAATTGCGATGTCCCATATAGACGTCGACGGATATATAAAATCGCAATTCCCTTTTTTTACATCTTTATATCGAAAAGTGTGCCCGTTTCCCCTGATATGAAATATGAATACAGCATTTTTAAAGCTCGATAATAAATGCCTTTTATGCTAATGAGCAATTTCTAAGAATCAACAAGTCGACGTAATTTGCATTGAAATAAATTACAGCTTTCCAACCCCCGGAGGTATTAATCAGTCGTTCCCTCCCTTTTTTTGTTCAGCACCAACGTTGAATAATCTTTTTTTATCCCCATAATTAATTTCAGCAATATCAATTAAAATAATTTCTATAAAAAACGTATCGAAGATATAAAAATGTATATAGTTTTTAAAATTTTATGGAAAAAAATCTCGTCAGTTATGGTAATGGCATGCACACGTAACCCTCGACGCATAAAATCCGCATGCTTGACCCGCTTTTTTTATTTCCAAATTTTTTCACCCTGTCTCCCTCTCTCTCTCTCTCTTTCCAGGCAATCGATTTAATCGGAAAAGTTGTGGAATAAAATTGAACCGCGATGTGTGCAATGTCAGAAGAGATTTTTATAGGTGTTCTGTCGGATATAGGAATGTCTGATAATATGTACATATTTTGTGACAAAACGTTATTGTCCCGAATAATTTGCTCTGCTATCGTCCGCAGCTGCTATACGCAGCTGATGTTTGAGTCCAGTAATGGCTCATATTCGATCGTATCGTATTTGATGCTCTTTAGTTTTCCCTCCACTATAACTTGATTTGACGCGCGATAATACCGCACCAGCGAGAAAATCATAAGTGCACTTGTGTGTATATGTATGCTTATACGGTTTTGGGCCAAAAGGTTTCAAAATACATTTTCGTTCGGTGGTAGGTGTAACCGCGTTTATGAGAACGTTAAAGCACGAATGTTTCAGGTTTCCCGGATGCGTTACCAGCCGGTCCAGTGTTATATTGTGCGGTTTGAACGTCAGCCTATACACTGTGTGCAGACAGGCGAAAATAGAACTCCGAACTACGCTGTGTGTTGCAGCTTCCGCTGGAACGCACGTTTTTTCTTCCATAAAATAAATTCACGCAGGGCTCAGTTGACTATGCAATGGCTCAAGTGACCAGAGAAAAAAAAAAAAAATACATTTCGAAAAATGACAGAGGTGCTTTTTCTATCACCGGAAAATGTCAACGAATTTTTCATTTATTTTGCACAGACGAGTTTTAACCCTACATTCCAATTGCATCATCAATAATCATCATTAAAGGGGGAAGATACATAAAACCCTCGATTTTTTCGTAGATTGTTATGAACTTTTTTTTTCCTAAAGAATAATTTTTCCTGATTTTTTGAAAACTTTTTTTAATTAAAAAAAAATAGCCAATTTACCGTCCAGTCTGCTTCCAGGAAGGTTACAGTGAAAGTTGTCGATTGGCGTGGACGGTAACTCAAAAAGTTTTTAATGAATCACGCTAAAATTTTGTACACTTCTTTTTAATGATATTACTTCATAGATATAAATTTATTGTTTTTAAAAAATGTATGAAAAAAGAATTATTTATTTGTCGAAAGAATTTGAAAATTTGGTTTTTCAATTATTTTTAACTATTTTTGCTTCGAAAAAATAATTTTTCTAATAGATTAAAAAAAGAAAGTTGACTGAAGTGTATATCGGCAATGTTTTAATATAAAAAAAAGGAACAAATTTTCTGTAACATGTCAAATTTTGAAAATACATAAAAAATTATTCATTGAAAAGAAATGTATAAAAAAATCTACTAAAAACTGAGGATATGTATGTATTTGCCCCTTAACATAATTATAAATATTGATTTTAGTACTTTTATAATTGACGGCGGTAAACGTTGCGCGTCTCTTGAACTTATCCTCGAGGTCTTTAGGAGCCGTAACTTAAGGAGGAAATTACTCGATAACGAATGAGTCGTTATAGAAGGAGAAATAAAGTAAAGCTCCCCATGGCTATATATATCATCCCTTTTATATACATATTTGCTGAGGACGAGAGATCGAGGGCGAAAATTGCTTTTATACTATTTATATATATACAAACGAATTTTCTTCTTTTATTATCATTTCTTTTTTCATAATATCTAAGGATATAAAAAGTGTATCGTATTCCTTTATATACTTAACGAACCTGGTTCGAATCCAGACCCCAGAAGTCGAGCTCCTCCTCAAAGAGGGGTCCGCAGACGTCAGTCGGGTAATGAAGCTTTCCGGTACGATAGTAATTAAGTACCTGAGAGAAGACCCCGGGATGTCGGTCGAAGAAGTACTCGTTGAGTATCGGATCATAATTCACGAGGGCCTCGGTGAGTCTCGAGAGCCTCGTAGCCGGTATCTTCTTGAGTGTCGCTTTGTACGTCTCGTGACGTACACCACCAACATTCAACACAACTCGATTGTCCATGTGCATTATATTTTTTTCAATATTTTTCATTTATTTATATCCATACGATTTCGTTTTATCTTCTTTTATTTTTTCTTTATAAACAATTATTTATTCATGATATT
Organism: Mesochorus sp. PSUC_FEM 10030011; assembly: GCA_018906735.1. Lineage (NCBI taxonomy): Eukaryota > Metazoa > Arthropoda > Insecta > Hymenoptera > Ichneumonidae > Mesochorus > Mesochorus sp. PSUC_FEM 10030011. The sequence goes on along the minus strand of JABMBV010067166.1, from coordinate 4,575 downwards.
TTTTATTTCTTTTTAATTTTTGTATTCAAACGATTTTTTTATACATGGCCAATGAAATCGATTGATCTTACGAATTCACACGCGGACGATCGTCGAATGAGCTCAGCAACGAGAGCTTACAAGACTGCGGTCGCCTTCACTTCTATATAATTTTCGGTATGTTTATTTACGAGCTGAGAGCAGATGGCGCACGGCTAACTTCCATCAAGCGTTTTCATATATACACGAAAAGAGTAAAACTTTTCTTTTTTTTTATTGCTTTTCTTGTTCTCTTTTTATAGAAATGAAAACATTGTTGTAACCTTAAGGGGCTTGTATAGTAAGTGGAAAGCTTCTTAACGGATTACAGCTCACACGATCATTCAAAAAAAAAAAAATATTCAAAGCTTTGAAAAAAAAAATTACACGACCGCAGGTGCATTGTTTCACGATAAAACAAATATTTGATAAACTTTGATTTTGTAATCGATATAACATTTAAACGATCAAATTCTTTTTTTAGCGCTATCTATTTTTTTTTTTTTTTTTTTTTCATATGAAGGCGCTCGATATCTTTCGGCTTGAAATTTTCCGATATGATTATATTTGTACAGGGAAATGGAAAAGATAAAATTGAACGTTTCTTCGCGGTGACTTTGAACTGAGAAAAATATCCTTTTGACTTGAGAATGTGCTTACACAAAAGGGGACACAAAGAGTGTCGTGACTATTTATCCGGTTCGGATAAAATTAAATCGATAGAATCCAATTATCTTTTGTAAGAACGGAAAAGTTTTTTTTTTGTTCCACGCCATCCGGTATTGACTTCTCGTGTTCAACTTATTTCTAAAAAAAAAAAAAAAAGAGTCGTTTGTGGCAATTTTTCAATAGAATTTTTTTCCTTTTTTTTATGGCAACAAAAAAAAACGACATTCTGACATTGTTAAAAAGGTGAGAAGCCTCTAGCGTCAATAAAACATTTTCTCCAATAAAAAAGCAGGTACAAAAAGTTCCGATATAGAGACCAATAGAAAAGAATAAATAATGTACTATATATATATACAGTTTCAGCTGAAATCCTGTTGTCGATCCACCCTCCATGATTGTCAACTTTTATTGATACCGGACTCTTATCTACATGGGTCAAATCGATTATCTGTATACAATTTATTTCTCGAAACGTTCTTTGTATCCTGCGTCTTATCCCCCGATCTTTACTGTATCAAATATCACTTTAGATAAGACATTACATATCTTGTCGACGTGATAGTCCTACAATCGATATCATATAAATTTTGAACAATCGATTGTATTCTGCACTAGTAGGATAAGAAGATCAAAATTGAAACATTCACATTTCTTCCTCGTACATTTTACGAATTCACCATTGAAATGCTTCTCAGTAAGTAATTAAAAGTCTCAATGTAAATTGCAAAAGTCTCAGACTCGAAAGATATTAGATAAAATTTTAAAAACAGATGAAAATGTTCCTCAGTGAGTAATTAGAATCTTGAATTTATATCGCAGAAATCTCAGACTCGAATAATAATTTACGAAATTAAAAAAAAGATAAAAATGTTCTTCAATGAGTTATTTGATTAGAGTCTTGAATATAAATTGCAAAAGTCTCAGACTCAAAAGATAATTGACAAAATTAAAAAAAAAAAGATAAAAATGTTCCTCACTGAGTAATTAGAATCTTGAATTTAAATTGCAGAAATCTCAGACTCGAATAATAATTTATGAAATTAAAAAAAAAAAAGATTGGAATGTTTCTCAATGAATAATTAGAGTCTTGAATGTAAAATGCAAAAGTCTCAGGCTCGAATAATAATTTACGAAATTGAAAAAAAAGATAAAAATATTCCTCAGTGAGTAATTAGAGTCTCGAATATAAGTAGTAAAAGTCTCAAGCTCGAATGATAATTTACAAATAAAAAAAAAAGATAAGAATGTACCTTAGTAAGTAATTAAAGTCTTGAATGTAAAATGTCTCAAGCTCGAATAATAATTGACAAAATTTCAAAAAAGATAAAAATGTTATTCAATGAGTAATTAGAACCTTGAATACAAATTGCAAAAGTCTCAAGCTCAAATGATAATTTTCTCAAATGAAAGAAAAAAGATAAAAATGTTTCTCAGTGAGTAATTAGAGACTCGAATGTAAATTGCAAAAGTCTCAGGCTCGAATGATAATTTACGAAATTTCTACGCGATTGATCGTAGGTCATATGAAAATGGAAGCGGTTAAAAAAAAATGTGTATCAAAAAGTATATATTATCGAGGGTTGATGCTGCAGAGATCGGGGCTGCCAGAGGCTGGCAGGAGAGATCCAGAGAGTCTGTGACTCATGGGCTAAGATAGCCGCAATGGACCAAAACGTTGAAGAGACGCAAGCGCCATCCACCCTGGGACTAGGCTCCATCTTCGAGTATCATCAGTGTACGCGAGGGATGAAACAACCCCTCCTTCTGACGCGGGCGCAAAACCTGCCTGTACATTCTATGAGTCTTTGGGTTATAAACCCCTCGGTGAGCCCCGGAGGACGAGTGTAGAGGCGACGCGCGGCGGTCAGGATGCCTCGCCCGTTATCATCTTCTTTGTAAAAATCTTTCGAAAACCCAAAAATAAAAAAAAAAAGAATACAAAAAAGACCTGAAACAATAATTGCGTTTACAAAAAATTACGTCATTTACAAAGTTTTCAACAACCCGTGAGAGGAAAAAAAAACGCACAAATCGATATGGTGTTTCTCTTTATTTTCGATCTTGCTCTTATTCGTCTCAACGAATCATCTGGGTTGATCAGTTTGACCTAATTTTCATGGTGTAAAAACCACGTCACGTGCGTGCGACGTTTACGGCGAATATCCGTCAATGACATTTAGTTTCTTTTTTGTTCTTTTTTTTCTTTCAGTGTCGTTGTTCGCGATAGCAAGCAAAATAAGGGTTGTAATAACGTAACAAATTATCCGTCCGTTTGTTGAAGAAGACGATGATCGAGAAGTGCAATTCGAAAGTTCTTTAGATATTATAGTTTGTGAGTGTTGATTTTCATCTTCTTCGTTTTTCGCTGTCATCATCTCTGAGACAATAATAATAATAATAATAGTAATAATAACAACAACTACTACTATTACTACTACTACAATAATAATCATAATAATAAAGAGTTACGATGAGTGGCGTTGATCCCGAGACTCTTGGTATTCCGTCGGTATGCTTGGATGCACCGACCGGGCAGCTGGTTGTGGCTGTACCTGGCGAGGTTTGTGGCCCTTGGCGCGGTGTATAAGGGCAAATCGATAAGCCGCCCCGACGACGAGAGGTCGTAAACGGGGGTGTCGGGTGCGGCCGACAATTGAGCGTCCACCACAAAAACACGCGGTTACGCTCATCCGCGATCATCAATCCTAATATCCCAAACCCCGTAAAAAAAAAAAAAAAAAGAAGGAAAAGAAAACAACAACAAACAACAGGTGCTTGTTTTCCTTCTTTCGCTTCTTTCTGCTGCCACCCTCAACATGGCCGGAACACCAATGAACGTCAGCAGACCCTTAAACAAGCCACGACCTTTAATTATGCCACGAGGTTACCGTGACGAAGTTCACGCCTCCGAGATATCGATGGATCCGAGAAATCTCGATATCAGTTACGGATCCGGCAAATCGACCCCCGATCATCGGCGTAACATCCACAACGCACAGAATACAACCATTTGTCCTCAGGTTTGCCATCAGTCATTGTATATTGGCCACCTCGAATGTATTTACTGTCGATCATCGTATTTATCCATCCCGCATTTTTTCAAGGTCGCACATTATTGCGATAATACAATTAAAAAATAATATAACATGTAACTGTTTAATGAGAAACATTTTAACGATGTTTATTGGCCAATATGATCGACAATAACAACCACATGTCATATATCGATTACAAGAGTTTGAAAAAATATTCTTTTTTTTTCGGAAATACAATTATTCAGCGAAGCAAAAGCTTTTGCAATTTTTGTTCATCGACGGTTCCATTATTTGTAGGCCATAAATATTATGAGACTTTTATACTTGAGGAAGTTTCGGATGGTTTTACAAAGTGAAGTCATTACTGGAAAATTATTATTGTATTTTACATATTCTTATACAATTTTCTCACGAAATTTTAATCCTATTCATTGAGTAATTAAAAAATTATTAATTTTTAAAGATTGAAACTTTTCTATGTCCATACGAGGAATGAGAATAATATGGAAAAAAACACGCATTAAAAATTAACAGATCGAATTAATTTTTACACATAAAATCATTTTATCAAATTGAATAAAAAATCATGATCGATCGCAGTTTATAAAAATGGTTTATTATTTAAAAAGTAATAATTGCCACTTTTGTTTCATAAAAATTATTATTAAACAATTTTTTTCAGATTTACCTGAATATTTAACCCTTTGAGGGGCACATTTTTCTGCTCGACGAAATTAAACATTTATTGGTGATTTTTATGTTTTCGGGGTCGCTGATTACGATTCTGAACTCAAAATGATGAAATTCAAAATGGCGGATTCAATATGGCCACTGTGATAGCCTAAATTTACGA
>JABMBV010067056.1:0-13261 GCA_018906735.1 Mesochorus sp. PSUC_FEM 10030011 | reverse complement strand
CTTCCGATCTCTCCCCTCCCCCTCCCTTCCCCCCTTCTTCCAACCATCCGTGCATGAAGCGCGGATACGCAAATGGTCGGCAGGTCGGTCGTCGACGAATTCAATTCGGTCGCGGAACGTTACCGCGCTCCTGGTCTTCTGGCAGAAATCGCTCGTGTACGCACCTATAGCCCCGACCTCGGAGAAAGGGGCTGTCTATGGTTCCAGGATATATACGCTCGGCTATTGCCCGGCTACGTCGTTGCGGTTTCTCGTCGATTCGCATTCGCATCGTGACTAAATCGCGGTCAAATGATCGCGTGATCATTCGCACCAACCGACCCCAACGACGTTTTATTTCGCGGGATAATCAATCTTGTAATATGTCATAACATAATAATCGTGTCTTCCGTTGTTTTCAGCATTTCACCATAAATCCATGATTTTTTTCGTTATTGCATATACCGATCATAACACGCGTGTATAATCCTCGAAAATGAAGAAATATACGAAAAGCGATTTCGATGGATGCATAGAACATAATTACGAACGAGTAATTAACAATCCAGCTTCAATTCGGCAGACTGGGAATGGAGAAAGAGAGATGAAAGGTGGGGAGGAAGGGAGGGGAGGTTAAGGGGTGAGGATTCGCGGAAAATAGCAAATTTGTAATATCCTACAATATTGGTGGCGCGAGATGGCGCTGAATACTCGAATCCCAATGCCGGATTCTCGAACGAAGCTTTCCAGCTTCCGTTTTATGGGTGCCTGTCTCTCACTTGGCGCGATTCGTTCGTTGGTATTTTACGGTTAAACGGGCGAGGGGTATCGGGAGGGGGGGAAAGGAACGAGCAGAGGGGGAGGGGATTACTGTGGATGCGAGGTGAAAAGGACGTCGGGAAAGAGAGAAAGCAGCGAATCCGCACATTTTCAAATTTCCTATTTGTAAATAAGCAATCAAGCGAGCGAGAGAGAGAGCGGACGGGTGTTCGACATCCGGTACCGATCGCGCGGGGAAACTGAACGCGGGAGGAGTCCATATATAGAAAATATATATACAGCGGCGGGATGAGAGCGCGGAGAATCGCGAGAGGCGCGAACTCGTAGGTGAGACAATTAATCATTTCAATTAATGGACAATTCAATCGTCGCGTCCAGCATCGTCGACGAGAAGAATATTGGAAATGGCCAATGGCAACCGGAAACACAGCCCTGCTCTCTTCTCCCTTCTCCCTGCTCTTTCTGTCTGTCTCTCTCTCTCTCTCTCCCTCTCTCTCCCGTTTTCGCGATCGCGTCCTCCAAAGCCGACCGGGAATTTTCCCATCTCTGGTTGCTCTTCCGGTTCGAACGAGAGTATACACGCTCGTCCGGACTGTGTACGACTTTTCACGTGGCCCTGACATTAACCAACTCTGTCTCGCGCTATTTTGTTTTTTATCTCGTTTACGATAGAACCCCAACGAAAAGGAAAAGGGAATAATTATTCGCTGGAAGGATTTCTTTTTTTCTTTCGCGATAATTGATCGATGGACAAATCCATTTTTGAGCTCTCCCTACTTTTTCAATCTTAGTTAACGCCAAACGATCGGCAATAAATTTATATTCCGCTGCTTCTACATAGTTGAATGGTCCGTCGGATCGAACGTTCGAGGGTTGCTCAACTAATACCCCCATCAAACCCCGCGGTGTATATCTCGTGGTCGCGAGCGACGCGGTGGGTTACCGCAGCTGCATCCCCCCGCGTGCGAACGTTTAACAAGGTTAGCGTCGCGAATTACAACGAGCGGTAAAAGTCTGATTGAGAAAACTCCTGACTTGCCATGGCGAGAGCACACTGGCGGGCAAAGTCTTCACCCGTCACTCTTTTCACTCTCTTCTTTCTCTCTTTTTTTTTCTTTCTCTCTCTTTCTCTCTCTCTTTCGAGCTCGCTCCTCTTTGGCCCTTCAGCAGAGAAAATCCGAGCAGGGGAGGAGCTCGGACTGAAAAATTAGGAAGGACGATGCAGAAACGAGATAATATAATATTAGCGCGGACTCGCTGCCCGAGACCCGGACCGGTAAAACATTTAGCGCGCGGTCACAATGAGAGATTGAGCAGAAGTGGATGAGAGAAAGAGAACAAAAAAAAACGAGAGAGTAAATTGTACAAGCGACGAAGAAAAGAAAACACGAGTGCGAGACAATGGAAATACAAGTCGGAGAGTCGTGAGGAAGAAAAAAAAATGGCAGAAAGGTTTTTTTTTTGTTAAGAACAAAAAAAAACATCTCCGACGTTAATTTCCCAATAAACTCAGGAAACAAAGACGCCGCAGAAAAAAATTACGACGATTCATCGATTTTTTTTTTACCCTTGGCAAAATTCATTGAGGAAAAAACGAAGTTCCAATAATCGTGTGAAAATGAAATTCAACGGTACAGAGAGCTCATGCGCACCATTTGCGGAATATTCAAACGAGTTATGCGGTACCTGAAATTCGTCGTGTCAACGATTGAAGGGAGATGAGAATCGAATAAAACGCGCCATCTTCGAAACGCCATTTTGTCTGGACAGGGTTGGGGAGGGGTTGACAAAAGAGGTTACGATGCTTTACCGAGGGAGTGGAATAGATTTTCATGGTTCCGGGTGATTCGACGCTAGGGGATGAATGAGAAAAGTCTCAGCGGTAAGAGGGTTGGTACAGCGAGGCCGCCGCTTTTACAGAAGAGGGTTTGCGTAAATAGGAAATAAGTCACTGCCGGAGGCGATGTTCGGCGTCGTCGACGGATTTCACACCAATTTATCTCTCACTCCACTTCTTCATCTTCTTGGAGCGTCTGTCGTCATTGGCGAAGTGCGAAATTGTAGCAAATCGCTACAAGGGCGGGGGTTGATGCGCAAAAATCAGGGGAGGGGGCTAAGGGGTTCATTCGACGCCGCGGGAACGCACTTTCATTCGCTTTTCCAAATCGAACCCTCGATATGATCACCGAATAAGAGAGCTCCACCGAGCGATTACATCTTTGACGATGTGCGACAATAGTGATTGCAAAGCCAACCCGCAATCATTCGACGAATGACGAGACGAATCTTCAATTCCGGCTCGCGATTGTGTTTCGAGAGCTTTCGAGGTGGGAAGTCAATATTTCTAATTTTTCGTTTGAAAAAATAATTAAAATATATTATAGAGAAAGCCTGAAAACTATTAAAAAAAAACATTTGTATTTTTTTCAACAATTTTTAGTTTTTTTTTTCCAAAGATTTCGCTCTAATTTGGATTCGAATCTTCAACGAGTTAAAAACTTCGAAACACAATTAAGTACCGAGAGTTTGTGAGACGGTAAATTCTTGCTTCTAATTTTTCTTTTAATTCGAGGGGGTTGAAAAAATAATTGAAATGTATTACAGTTCAAAAATATGTGTGAAAAAATTAATTTGTATTTTTAATAACAATTTTTCATTTGTCTTCCAAAGATCTTATTTTACTTTGTCCAAAGAATTTACGTATTTTAATTTGAATTCGAATCTTAAATTTTGTAACCCGATTACGTATCGAAAGTTTTCCAGATGAAACGTTTTTAACATTTTGTTTGGTTCGAAGGAGGTTGAAAAAAAAAATTGAAATCTAGTACAGAAAATAATAAAAAAAATAATAAACAAAAATACGGAAAAAAAATATATTAGTATTTTTTAGAACAATGTTTAGTTTATCTTCCAAAGAGCTTTATTCTAATTTGGATTGAATTTTAATCATATGCGATTGAAAAAGAGGATGCGCGACCCGGTACTTTGAATAACAGGCGCGTGAATACGCGGTTCAGGGGTCGTTATGGGGATGAATATGCAGTCGAAGACTGGTTGGCATGACGCGTGATGCACGTCAACATTGAGCGGGCTGCATGTGCCCTCATTCCTTTTTCCATCTTCCAGCAATGGCCCCAACCCCCGCAAGTAATTCTCCACAAGGGTGAACGTAGAAACGGCGGTATTATTACGAAGTAAAATGAGTGTATGCGTGGCATCATAGAGAGGCAAAGAGCTCGATTTGAACATCGAGAGACAACGTTATACACGTGAAATATAAAAACATGGGGTGGAAAAAAATGATGAAAGAAAAATATAGCGTGCATCAAGTGCAACTGAATAATCGAAGTATTAGGATGCAATTTGTGCTTATACGCCAAGGGAACCGCGAGAGTAAAGAACAAAGAAAAGGAAAGGAAAAATAAGAGGAAAAATTTGTGTGAAAATTACAAATGTTACGTGGTGCCTGAAAATTTCATGCACCAGAGAAATTACCCCATTTTCACTCTAGTTAGTCGCTTCTTTCTCGACCCTTGAAGGGACACGAGGGATGAAAAAATAAATTGGCCCTGGGACGTCACAGTAGACATTGAGAAACTCGATTATCCGGAAGTTTTCTACTCTAACACATCCGATTTCCCACCATTACTTGTCTCAAGTGTACAAATGTTTTAGACTTTTATTTCGTTACCGTAAAAAAAATTATTTTCATTAGAAATTTGTGTTTTACAATATTTTTTCATGAATCTTGATTGAAAATGGGGTAAAAGTGGAGAAGGATGATGGGCCGACTTGTCGAGATTGAAGGCGTAATATAGATCGCCATCTTGTCTTCTTCACGAGCCTTCCTTTCCTTCGATAGCATTTTCTCCACCGGAGGCAATTAGACGCCGAGGGTTCGCGAGGGGTGAGAGTAGGCGCAGTGAGTGTGTCGCGACACACCGTGACGATGGCTACTCGAGTTCAGAGTGTCACGAAAAGATACGATCAAATTTCATGTGCCCTCGACCGTGAAATAATTTTTTCACGTTAATAAAGAAAAAAATAATCGTGGATCATATTCGCAAATAAAAATAAATAAAATGTAAAAAAAATATATATATATATTGCCTCGATGAAAAAAATAATTTTGCAAATTATTGCGCGAAAAAATTATCGTTAAAAGATACGATCGAATTTTATATGTTTTTGCAGCGGGATATCATATTTTCTGGATAAAAAAAAGCTGGAAAATAATTGCAGGTAATATTAAAATAGAAACCGCGAATAAAACGAATACAAAAAAAAATCGTTGATGAAAAAAAAAAATTTCGCGAAAGATACAATCGAATTTTACGAGCTCTCCGATCATGATTTAATTTTTTTCACATAAAAAAAGGTAGAAAATAATAGTAGATAATATTCAAAGAGAAATATGATTAAAACGTATACGAATGTACGAAACAAACCAAAAAAATTTAACGAGTAAAATGATATTGCAAGTTATTAACCAAGAGACTCAAAAATTGTTGAATTTTCGTATTGTAGAAATGATAAATGCCAAAAAAATTAATAACGAAATTACGAAAACGATACATGTGTGGAAAAAAATCAGTCATTAAAAGAGGAATAAACGAGGAAGAACAAGGAGAGGGGGGGGGGTAGAGATATATGGGATAAAGGATCGAGGGTCGACGGGATAGGAGGGTGGCGAGTAGTTTGCGTTTTGAAATTTAAATGTCTGAAGAGCTCTCGGCTTTAGTCGAGTTTCACACGTGCGGTTTTATGTTAATCGTCGTTCATCAGTCGCCATATGAATTTCTCCCTTGCACTCGAGAATGAGTGAGCAGGCCCGTCGTTGGAATAATAAAAAAGGAAAGAGAGAGAGAGAGAGAGAGAAATAATAATAATTCAGAAAAGAAGAGATAAAAAAGCGAAAGGGGCGCGAGACAAGGAAATCACGAAAAGAAGAACAAGGTATCGAGCCCCGTAACACCTCGTTGACAGTTTGATGAAAGGACGCATGAGCATGAGAAATAACAAGGCGGAATACGTAAATGCAATTAGAGCGAAAATATGCGGCACACTCATCGGCTACATATGAGAAAACCGAATGAGAGATTAACAACAATAACAACAACAATAACGCAAAAAAAAAGGAGAGAAAAAAGAAACGTGAAATAGGGAAATGAGCGTTGCATATTTACACGTGTCGTTCGTGTCAACAAAAATGCAAATCTTGTCACGAGTGATATTCGACGAGAACAAGAAGAAAAAAAAAACTAAATAAATGCAACGTATCAGTTAGGACGAAATCGGATGCAGGCCGACACGAGGCGTCTAAATATAGACGAGACGAGAAATTAATAAAAAAAAAAAAAGTTCTCCGCAATAATCGTATATAAAACGTATGAAAAACTCTAAAAAACATATAATTTAGTGTCACAACGAATATATTTTATTTCTGATTACCTTGAGATGAACGATCGGTGTATTTCATGAAAAACAATTTCGCAACATTTAACGAGTGGTCGAATGCAAAAAAAAAGTCTCGCAAAAAGTTCTGACAGCAGAAATCCTCAGGTACTCAATTCCACGAGAGTTGAAGTAAGAATGAAAGGAAAAAAAGCGGCTCTCGCGGGCCTGTCGTCTTTATGCCCCAGTGTGGAGTACTTCCAATGGCATACTTCATCCCATTTTCTTCTTTTTTTTTTTTCAACCTCGCCACTTTACTCACTCGTCGTGGGGGAGAAAAAAAAAGTTGCACTGATTTGCAACACTGCCCCAACGTGTACTCGATGCAACGGGACTCTTACACATATTTATATTCTATATATGCATGTATTTCTATTTACCAAGAGCCAGGAAAGAAAAAACGACTAACGAGTGTATTTGCCTATACGATTCGAAAAAAGGGAAACAGAACGAAGGGCAAAAAATGTAGAGGAAGATCGCGTGGCACGCACGAGCGAGGAGCCTCTCGTTAATGGTGTCTTAATTACCCGAGGATTCCGCATGCAAATGACCATCGCAGAAGGGATGAGGAGAAGGGGTGGAGGGAGAAACGCTCCAAGAGTTTACGAAGGAAAAATAGTCGTCCGTCTTTCAATTTTTTCGTCTGCTTTAGTGGCTTTTCTCCTCTCACTTGAGCGTCAACTTTTTCATTGGAGCTCGGACCAATACGAGTGTATACGTATATATATAAATGCATATAAATATGTAAGACGAAAGAAAGAGAGAGAGAGAGGAAGAGAGAGAAAAGTGAAGGGATTGAAACGTTGAGGGGCTCGAAGCAACGAGGAAACAGCAAAGGAAAAAGGTGGTATCTTATTTATGAATATTTATGCCAAAAGAGAGAGAGAGAGGGAAAAAAGTGGAAGAAAAAAAAAGTTCTCGAGGGAGAGAAAAGCGAGGTCGAGGAAACCGGAGAGCCGCGGTGGATGGTCGATCTAGGTAACTGCCTCATAGTTTTTTCCCAACCCCCCCTCTCGATGAGTCCTCGACAACCCTTTCTACCTTTTATCTTATTCATTCCATTTTTTTTTCTTATCATCCCAAATGACGAATGTGGATTTATTATTGTAGATCGAAAAATATAGAAACTAAGGCCAAGGAAGTATTTTAGTGAAAAAAAAAAGAAAACTATTTTTCTCCCTCGACTCTCTTCATAACTCATCTCTCTTTGGGACTTGATGGAACGCTCAAGAATACCGGAAATTGTCACTTCGACCTCTCAAGCTTCGATTGATATAGAGTACGAATATATGCATACGTTATAACATGGCACACTCTTTATTTATAGTCCTTGTGCACGGAAAGCTTTTTCAATTTTTCCTATCCCGATAAATTCGTGGAAATTTCTCGTTCGAGTTCCTGAGACCTTTTTTTATTTTTAATTTCTGTTTTGAATTAGACGAATGCGATTTTTCGAAGGACAAGGAAAAAATATTGCAAACAATTTTTATCTGATTTCATGAAAATATTTGACATTTTTTGTATGTCAAATATCGAATAAATGAATATTTTTAAATATGGGGTTGAAAAAAACAATTCAAATATAATTTTTCTGCAAAGTTTCTCTCAATTTCATGAATTCAAAGGAGAATTCAAGTCCGGTTATCGATACGATGGGAATTCGCACGTTCACTCTTTTCCCTCCCTCTCATCATCTCTCTCGCTCTCACAACCCTCTCTCTCTCTCTCTCTCACTCTCTCTCTCTGGCAATGACGCCAGAGTTAAATAATGAAGCTCGTTAAATCGCGGATAATCAATCGTCGCCCGAAACACGTCCGATTCGATTCCCATATCATATCAGCTCTCAGTTTAATTATATATATGAATATATGTATATATATTTTTTTATATTCTGCTGATAACCAGCATGGAGAGTGACGATAGTAGTCACGAAAATCACATATAATACATGCGAAAATATATAGATATATGGGTAATTATACGTATTTCAATCTCACTCGTCAAGCCGGGAGTTTATATTCGTATGATATGCTCAATAATTTCACGAATTTTATTGGAGAAACGACGCGGGATCGTAACATTCGACGATTGACGAGGAGACTCGTATACGCGAGTGGGTTAATTAAATTTTTTTCTATCTGAATATAGAATTGGTCATCCTCTTCGTTTTTTCCTCGTCATATCTTCCTGTTATTCTCATTTCGTATTCAACAATATTTCTATTGATGTACGTGCGGGCATCAATGCGTCGAAAGTTCTCAATCTTGCCTCGACTTGTCGATTGATTTAATTTTTTCGAGTTTCATTCAGCGCGGTTGTTTATAGAAGCGCAAACTTTTTATTTTCTCGTGAAAAAAAGAATAAGCGTTGAGTCTTCAACGCGGTCCTCGCTCAATTTGATATTAAATAAAATGGCAATTAAAAATGTCGTATTTTGTTCCTATGATACAGTAGAGAGTGGAGAAAGGGGGGGGGGAGAAGATATTCGTGATCAACGAGACGGAAGTTTCGCCTCAATACGATAGACGCAAAAAAAGGAGTACACGTGATTAACACCTCCCCTCGTTCGGCCATTTTATAAAACCGCGCAAGAAAAATATACGTTGCAAATTAACGTCGACGCTCAAGTGTCTTTTCGTCGAGCGTCGCGATTCAAACGTCGCGTGTATCCGTCTGACAAAGACCGGCTTGTTCTACTGAAAAAAGCCCTGATATAAAACGCCGATCAGCCAACCGGAAGCGACTTCTATTGAGTGCGACATAAAAATTTTTTTCTCATTTTCATCCACTTCGTATTTGTCGAATTATTAATTAATTTTTTTTTTTTTTTTGTTTTATTTATAACCAATTTGCGTTGCTCGTAACATTCGAAAATTCGCATTTCATAGGCCATAGAATATATCCTCGAATGTAATTACACATGTAATGCAATCAACCATACATTGAATATATTAATATACTTTTTTTTATGGACGAATGAACCCATCGATCGGAATATTTGCACGACGAAACTATGAAACCTATGGATAACAAATGCAAGTGCATTAGACGAGCCAGACAAACCCAAAATGTAAACAGTCTGTGTTACGAGATATGTAATTATGTACGTATATGGAGAATATAATATACGATTTGTGTGCATATATATATATATATATGTAAAGGGGGATGAAGCGAGAGGGGGATGAAGCGAGAGGGGGCTGCATTATACGAAAGCTATATAACCGCATATATTTGGGGTGTATGGGGATCGTGCATCGCTGACTCGTATATAAATACATAGAAGTGCGATAGGCTCTGTATAACATACAGTTATACGTGCCCATAGTGTGCAGAGGCGACGACATCAACGACAGACTCACGTTCGACTCCTGCCCTCTCCCCAATACAATCGATGATGTCGAGTACAATTAAGGCAAGAATCGTCAAAAAAATTTCTAGATTTTTTTCAAACTTTTCATACGCATGTCATTGATTGTTATCAGAATTTGTGCAAAATTTAAGAAAGGCAAAAATTGTGATTTTGCATCATTAAATACAAACTTTTCCGAAAAAAATTACCATTAATGGCATAAAATATTGATGATTTTCTAAAAAAAAAATTATCCAACTTCATCGAAAGTTTATTTCAAAGTTAAATCAAAACTTTTTAATATATATATATTTTTTTCATTTTCCCGATAATTATACTTTACGATATCATTCACAATATTAATGAGAAATTGGCTATTATTATTTTTGAAAAATCTTCATTAATCGATTTAATATCTTGGCTGGTCCCTTGATATTGTCGCTTTGATGATACATTGAATTCGATGAAATTTGTAGACATTTATAGAGATTGTAATCGGACAAAGGTTCGGAGGGTTGTTGAAGAGATTGTAACGAGATTCGTTGGCCGCGGACAGATAATTCCAATAAAGTTTTGCGAGGGACGAAGCAGGGGAGTGAGGGTGGAGAGAGGGGGGGAGGGAGTTTTTGAGCGTAGTGTGTCACGATTGAATCGCAGCCAATAGCGATCATCTATTTATATTAATTATCGTCGATTAGCGAATACCAATTAATCGTATTATCCTCGAACTCTGGGAAACACACACAGGCTCGCGGGGATACGTACATGACTGTGGACTTGGACGAATCATTCAGGGTAAATTCAAACCCCCGTGAGGAAATTTTGCCCCCTCTGGCCTATCGTGAGTAATTTAATGTTATTGGTCAAATTACGTCACGCACCAATGCATATTTATGCGGCTAATTATAATTCATGATAAAACAGAGAGGAAGAGAAAACGGGGGGGGGAGGAGAGGGGGTTGAAAATGACGATCGTACGTTTAACGTGTTCCATACGCTCCATTTGTACGATCTATACTCTCGACCATGTGCGAACGTATTTATATTTATATAAATATGTGTTTGTGTATGTGTGTGTGTACTCGTCCATCGATAAAATTAAATCCCCCAACGTTCCCTAGGGACTTAAAATATTTTTTCTCGTTTGTATTAAGTAAATTGTGTTCTTATCGTTCGTGCTGTACACGCCAATAATTGTCTTCGAAAAATCGTCCACCCCCTGAATAAAATCAAAGCCCGCCCACCTGACTGTAAATTCGAATTAATATAATTTCATCCAATGACTGTTGTAAGGAACAATTTTCCCACCGAACCGTTATTGCGCTGATAATTGCACGCTGTAAATTAAATCGCATGCAACGACAAATCGCTTCCAACCACGCATCTAATTTTTTATTTCCCCTTCCCCTCACTTTCTCAATCGCCATTTTTTTTTCTTTGCCTGTATATCGAGGACGTTGTTTTATTTTTCAAATTTATATACCCTCCGATAAACATTGGTGAACATGAAAAAAAATCCAATGCCCCTGCGGCGGCTGCATTACTTTTGTGCGTGATACCGACAGCGAAAGAGTGAAGAAGAAAAATAAAGAATATCCGTTGGGAGGGAAGGGAAAGGAGAACAAAGAGCGAGAGACTGCGAGAAATCAATGAGAACGAGAGAAACGAAAGGAGAAGAAGAAGAAGAAGAAGAAGAAGAGGAGGAGGAGGAGGAAAATAAAACAAGGGGTAAAAAACATGTATTGAGGCTCGGTAGACTTTACGCACAATTAATTTTTTCAATAATTCCCAATCGCGTCGATGGTAGGTTCTCTCTCTCGAGAGAGCGAGTGTCGAGGGGGCGAAAAAAGAGAAAATTAACGGAAGTCTGGAGACCTCAAGTTTGTTTTTTTTCATCCCTCTCCCTCTCACACTCCTTCCCCACTTTCTTCGGCTTTACCTTTTTCTCGCCCCCGCTCCCCACCTCATCTTCGTCGCTAATAATTATGTGAACCTTAATTAATTGACTAATTACTGGTCGGATTACGTCGGGACACGAGCGACCGACTCGCAGACGGGGGGAGGCTGAGGGTAGTTTTTAGTAAGAATTCTCACCAATCGAGGAATCGCCGAGTGTAAGAAACGCGAGCAGGGAACAAATCATTATTTTTGTACTAATCGCTCGAGGCCTCTTTAGGGTGGAGGGTGGAAAAAGAGAAAGAGAGAGAGAGAGAAATCGTGTTGGTCACGATCGAGACACTCGAGGCCATTTCATCTCTCGAATTTGTCACGTCAATTTTCATCCGTTGGGCTGATTTGTCCTCTTTTTTTTTCCATCCTGTGCTCATTAGATCAATTTTTAATTCTACAGCATCTCGTGTCCTTGGACTAAATCACGTGTTTCGACAATTAAAAAACTTAAGCGATGAATTTTCAATTGAAAAAGAAACAAAAAAAAAATATATATATAGTATATACACATATAAATCCATGATTAAAATGCAAAAAACTAAATAAAAATTGTCGACGGCGGAAATGAAAGTTTTAACGTAGTTTCGGAATAAAGTGTGAGATACATTAACGCGTGACGCTTGAAACAAGCCAGACGATGAAAGTGAGAACAACGCGCGGAGATGGGGAAAAATATGAATAAAAAGTTGAAGATATACGGCGTAACAAGAGTGATAAAAAAAAAGAGGAAAAAGGAGAAGAAAAAAAATAAATAAAAAAAAAAAAAAGGAAAAGAAAGGAAGATGCAAAAGATACACGGGAGAAAGTGAGGATACTGTATGGAGAATTCACGGAGGATGAGAAATAAAAAAAAAAGAAGTATATATTCCCAGCAACGTATACATATATATATGCCCAACATTTGAAATAATACCTTGGGTCTTTCTCTTTATTTTTTATTTCGCGCTTTACGCGCCGCGCGTACGGCCAATGAAAGAGCCACTTCGGAGCTTTTGTCGCGCGCGCGTATCACGGAGGGATGAGGAACGAGAGAGGAGACTCGCCGGGAAATCTTTTCCCTTTTCTCTCCGCTCTCTCCTCCTCTCTTCCCCGACTCTTCGTGGCCTTTTCTCTGTCTCTCTCCCTCTTTTTTTCGCGCATTTTATCACATGGTGCTCCACAGTGCGAGACGCTGGTTTTGCTTCCTTTCTCTCTTCCTCTCTCTCTCTCTCTCTCTCTTTTTGGTCGAATTGAATCTACACGCGAACTGAAGATAGAAAACGAGACAGAAACCGGGCAGATTTGAAAAAAAAGAAAAAAATCGCATACGAAAGAAGTGTAAGGGGGGAAATAGCGGAAAAACTGAAAGTAAAAAAATGCCCGAGGTGAAAACGGATAAAGTCAAATCAAGCGGATGAACGCGCGCGGAGGGGGAGGCGAGATTCTCCCCCTTATCCTCTTTTTTGCATCGCGATGAACCGCGATGTTGCTCGCTCGGTATAAGCCTGTAATTTAGAAGTGGCCTCGGGCTTTCCACAAAACATTGACACGTTCTCTCCCTCCCGTTTTACCCCTCCCCCTCCTCCCTATGCTCAACCTTTACCGACAAACTTTATACTACAACTACCGATCGGCTAATTGCTATAATCAACGGGCGGCGCGAATCGGTTCCACAGCCGGTTTCACGTACACATGTACGCGAAATTACGCACTCATGTTCCTAATACAAGTATACATAAGAAATATATGTACAATTTTTATTATTA
>JABMBV010066945.1:0-13261 GCA_018906735.1 Mesochorus sp. PSUC_FEM 10030011 | reverse complement strand
ATATATTATATAATCTATATTTACTCTTGAAATTTTTATCAATAAATTATTATGGAGCGTTACATTACATCTTAAGTGGTTTTTAAATAAGCATTGTATCGAAAAGAAGAAAAAAAGAAAATAAGCTATAAAAACTTGATACTTATGATATTTTTGAAAAATCTCTGATATTAATGACAATAGAAATAAAACCAAAAAAAATATGTCGAGCATAAAAGAGAAGCAAACAAGAAAACTCTAAGCAAATTATTTTCTCCTTTGTTATAGAATAAATAAAAATTCCAATATGGCAAAAGAAAATGGTGCAGTGCCCCAAGCAGAGCGTTTTAAGTGAGTATTTTTATGTGGTGGAATAAAAAGAAATATTAAAATAATAATCAATTGAATGGAAGTTTAAATGAAAGTGTTGAATTTTTGTTGTTGTTGTTGTTTACTTTAGGCTACTTCCAAAAATCGTGAATGGAGGAATAGCTGGAATAATAGGAGTATCAGTGGTATTTCCACTGGATTTAGTAAAGACGAGATTACAAAATCAAGTTATAGGTCCCAAAGGAGAAAAGATGTATAGCTCAATGTGAGTAAAATAATTGGCTAGATTTTAGCACTAATGTGTTTCAAAAAATATATATATTTTTTTTTATCTTCAGGCTCGATTGTTTCAAGAAAACTTACAAGACCGAAGGATATTTTGGGATGTACAGAGGCTCGGCGGTAAATATACTGTTGATAACGCCTGAAAAAGCGATTAAACTGACGGCTAATGACATGTTCAGGCATTACTTGTCAACTGGTCCAGGGTGAGAGATGCACATTTAAAAATTAAGCTCTATATCGCATTTCCTGTCATCATTATTTTTACTTTTTTTTAGAAAATAGAAATTACTTCCCCAGTCTCATTAGTTCGATTCCAAAGTAAAAAAAAAAAAAGAAAAAAATTCTTTCCCAATTTCTCGCTCTCTCACAATTTTTATTGATATTTCGAATCGTCAGGATTCTCTCTATCGTCGACCAACTGCTAAATGAACAGGAGTGAAACCTCCCGGTTAAAATCATTTCGTCTCCGGCATTAACAAAGCGCAGTAGGTATAAAAAATGAATTTTTTTTTCGTCACCACTTTCTTTTTTACAAAATAATCGAAACGAAAAGTGGTTCATCTCCTGTAGCATTTGAATCTCGAGATGCATTTATCGATTGTTCGAAATTTTGGGACTCAAAAGTCACACTCCTCGAATTAAAATCCTGTATTAGCTCTAAACAAAGTTTTCAAGCAAAAATGATTATGTTGGTCAATCACAAATTTTCATTTCTATCTTCCTCTGCACCCGAAAAATATCCACCATTTTCTCACACGTTCTACCACGAAAGACCGAAAATAAAAAAATGTTTGAAATATCGTTTACAAAAGTCCGCGTTTTTGATTAACTCCTCAATTTTTTTTTAATCAACTTTTACTCGTCTCATCTCATTATATCTGGCTTCAATAAATCATCACTCCTCTTGCCCCTTTCTCACATCGAATTTGTCACTTTTATCAATATTTTTATTTCTGATCCAGCCAACCGTTGCCTCTTGGACGTGAAATGCTCGCTGGGGGTTCAGCCGGCGCTTGCCAAATAGTTATTACGACCCCTATGGAATTGCTGAAGATTCAAATGCAAGACGCTGGACGCGTTGCTGCTGCGGCAAAGTCTGGTAATACGAAAATTAATGAACAACATTTTATGGGAAAAAAAACATGACGCTCGTGGAAATCCGCTCGATTTTTCTAGCTGGTCAAACACTGCCCAAAGTATCAGCCTGGTCTCTGACCATGGAATTGATCAAGAGAAAAGGAATTTTAGGTTTATATCAGGGTACTGGCGCGACCGCCTTGAGGGACGTTACATTTTCCGTTATATACTTTCCATTATTCGCAAGATTGAATAGTCTCGGGCCAAAACGCGAAGATGGTTCTTGTAAGTTCAATTTTTTTTCAACTTTTTAACGATATATCGACCTTCAAAAAAGTCCATTGTATTTGATTAAAATCAATTTTTTTTTATCAATTAAAGGTCAATTTTAATTGAAATTTTCCTGTCCTTAAAAGGATCACAAAAGGTTAAATCATTTTCGAATTTCTTACTACATTTTTCTTTGAACCTTAGCCGTATTTTGGTGTTCGTTCCTCGCTGGATGTTGCGCTGGTTCAACTGCCGCATTGATGGTAAATCCATTCGACGTTATTAAAACTCGACTACAAGCCATAAATAAAGCGCCTGGAGAACCAACGTATAACGGTGTTTTGGATTGTATTGGGTAAGAAAAAGTTTCCTATGATTAACAAAAACAATGACAATTATTTTGAACGATTTAATAAATGTTAAATCATTTTCAGCAAAACTTTAAAGAACGAAGGACCAACTGCATTTTTCAAGGGCGGAGCCTGCCGTATGATAGTGATTGCGCCACTTTTTGGAATTGCCCAAACAGTTTATTATCTCGGGGTTGCCGAGAATTTACTCGGAATCAAATAAACGAAAGTAAAAAAAAATATATATATATATTTGAAAGAAGAAAAAGAAAAATAATAATCGTCGTCTTGCATTTCTTAGTGAACCTCGAGAAAACGAAAGATAACATTGACAATAATGAGCTTATTGAGATAACGAAGGATATTGAGACGTTTCGCTTTGAGATTATTTTAAGCACAATTCTTGTTCTTTCAAGAATTTATTGACTCGTCGAAAAAAATTCGAACGATTCGATAAATCCATATCGAATAATTGATTATTTTTGATTATACGTACGACGCGTAAACTCGCCCAGTTGTTCCCATAACTTGTAACATGTGTATATGTATATATATAGGCAGTTTTTAATCGTCAATTATTGTCGGACGTACGTAATATATAGGCTTAGTGAACTACTAGTCATTATAAAGAGAAGTCCGTCATTACACAAAAAAATCAAAGTGTACAAAGTATTCTGTGGTGTTGAGTGATGAATATACTTGCCATTTACCGTTCCGATGATTACATTAATTGTCTTCTTTTCTTTCATCTCATATATTTTGCAGCGTTTGATAGTTTTTTGTTTGCATTTGATGTTATTTCGATTAACCCATCTGTATATTGAATTATTCGAGATTTTTTTTTTCAAAATTGTGAGCAAATATTTTCATGACTTGAAGAATTATGAAAAAATCAAAGATGAAAAAACCAACTGGAAAATCGCATGCCAACTTGGACTTTGCAAATATAAAGCCAAAAATCGACAATAAACCTCCAGCATTCTCGATCGATGTGTATTACAAGACTCGAGACCTTGAATCTGATGCTCAAACAGTCGTAAAAATCGACACAGAGAATTTCGAGCTACTAAAGAAGCTCAATACGATTCATCGTACAGGCGTAAGTTCTACAATACTTTTTTCTTATTAATTTATATAAATCGTCCACTAATAGTCTTTAAATTGAAATCATTTTTAATCGAGCAGGGAGTTGTTGACTGTTGGAATAGAGAATTCAATTACACGAGCCCTCTGTCCGAACTGCCACCCGAGGGAAATATTGCTCAAGAAAATAGAGAAATGCTGAAAACCATCGAACAAGCGAAAGGCTTGTATTCTACAGCCGAGTTGATGCGAGAATGGAAAAAATCTAAAGCTGCAAAAGAGGCTTCAAAGTAATTTTGTTGCCTTAACATTTATATTACAAAGAAAAAAATTAATAAATAAAATCTATCGTTTTCTCTTCAGGAAGGCTCCGACAAAACCTTCAAAAGTGTTGAATACAAAAGTTTCAAAACTTTCGGATCGTTCAGATAAAATAGTAGCGAGTGGCGTCATCGATGATTTTGCGAGACCACGGTGTTATTTCGAAATAGAAATTGAGAGTAATCATCGAAATTTAGGAAAATTAATATTTCAATTGTTCTCTGACATTGTACCGAGAACTTGTGAAAATTTTCAGTCCTTTTGCACAGGTTTCAATGGACTGTCTTACGTGTGGGTGAACAAAAAACAATAACATTCTCGTCTCTTTCGTCCGAAATTCAAACGTTTGTTGATCCTCAGGGGAACGCCTTTTCATCGTATAGTACCAGGATACCGTTGTCAGGGTGGTGACGTTACGAAATTCAACGGCAGCGGTGGAACTTCGATATTCGGTGATACGTTCGAAGATGAAAATTTCGAGCTCAAACACTGCGAAAGAGGAATTTTATCAACGTGTAATTTTGAGAAAAATTCCAACAACTCGATGTTCAATCTGTCCTTCAAACGATTGGAAACGATGGACGGTAAATGTGTTGTTTTTGGAAAAGTTGTCGGTGGTTTCACTACTTTAAAAGAGGTAAGAAAATCATGAACTATTTTGAAAAATCGTGAAATCGATAAATATATACATTTTTATTTTACAGCTGGAAAGATACGGGACAATGAACGGCAAACCGATAATGAAAATTGTTGTAACAAAATGTGGTATTTTTTAAAGTTTTGTTTCTTTATATTGTAACATCATTAAATCTTACGTATTTGTACAGAATTTTTTACATGATTTCGTATTTCAAATTGAATTATATAATAAATACATTAGCTATTCCCACGATCGATGCAGGACACAGAACTGAATCATATTCGTACGTGCATGGGTCAATCTATTAAGGAACAAACTTTCTTTTATTGGATGGTGCCGGAAGTCTGAATTTTGCCATTTCTATTTCTGCTTCGGCAAAACTCATTTCATGGTAACAAAAGTATTCGGGATTCTTGTACTCTTTGTCTTTCGCTGCGCCAGGTCCTACGGCTGCAATATAATTTGAGATTTTATTATAATTATGAGAAGAAAAAGTCGACACAAATCTCATTGAAAATATGGATAATCTACTGGAGATAAAAAAAGTGAGATCAAATTATGAAGGGCTCTCGGAAGTTTTCAGAAAATTACGATTTTCAACAATCAATATCATGATTTTTGAGTCAATGATTTTTCCTTAATTTTTGTACACGCAATCTTACATACATTGACAATGTTCATGCAAATTTTCAAGACTTCAAATTATTCAATCTTAGCGATAGTTTTATTATCTTAATTGGATAAAATCTATCTTCAAAATCGAAAAAACTATAACTTACGTCCACTTGGAACAGCTACGCATTTTTCGCTCAATCCTGGTACATTAACAACCTGCTTTTGAGTTTGTTTTTTACCAGAACTCGATTGTGATCCATAGAACCGTACCGATGCTCCGATACTCTTAAAAAATTTCCAAACCATAAAATTTATATAACATTTTTAAAAATCAAAATATAACCCTCAAGAGGTTTTAAATTTTTTTTTTCCATATTTCTAAAAAAGTAAAATTTCTAAAACATCGAAATTCATCTAAAATTTTGAAAAATCAAAATAGAACCTCGAGAGACTTTAACCCCTTTGACATTGTGCCAAATAACGATAATCAAGTATCTCTTAATTTTTCAAAATGCCATTCTGCATACCTTGGAAACGATTTTCCTGTTGATGACACTCAACATATTTCCAAATTTATTCCCCAGTCAATAATAACAGTACGATTATCTCGTTTCTTATCAAAAGTCGTCTGCGAGTAATTCGATGAACGACTAAGAGGGGGGGGGGAAGGATTTTTGGTGATGTACCAATATGGCGTTCGCTGTCGATTTCTTAACCAAAATACATCTTCTAAGTAATAATATCAAGAAACTTATATAACGTTTTATTGTGCAGTTCAATACAATTGAAAATGAGTATAAAAATCCTCTCAACAATTGCCATTATATCGCCAAAACGTTTTGCTCAGTTCGCGAATTTCAAATTTGGCGCCAAATTTCTTCTGTTAGGAAAAGGTGTGAATACTTCGATATCTCGCCGGTAGAGGCGCCACCGGCCAAAGTCCGCCGAGAAACACCTCCGTAGACAGATTTGTACACCACGTTGACGTATGACGTGATAGCTCGCAGCCACACCGCACAAAAAACTAAAAGTATTACCAATACACATTACGATATTGCTTGTACATATATAGAGGGTGTGGAGCGTGTGTATAAAGTTACCGGTCGTTTTTGTCTTACAATTAATATATACATATTATTATTATTATTATTACTGGTTAAATAATACAAAAATAAGATGACAAAATTGACGCTTAAGAATTTCGTCACGATAGCTACGTTTTCGTTACTCGTTTTGCTCGTACAAGGAAAATTACAACGTACCATCAAAGATGTCTCGGTCGCGGAACTCAACGAGGATAACTGGGATCTCATGCTCACCGGGGAATGGATGGTTGAATTGTGAGTTAAAAATCCACCAGTAAAATTCCCAACCAAAAATCAGTCTCAATATAAGCATTGAAAAAACTTGATATTCTCGTTCTAAATTTTTCGTTTTGTTTTCAATTAAATGATAGCTACGCGCCTTGGTGTCCGGCGTGCAAAGCGCTCGAACCGATTTGGGAAAATCTTGCCGCTCGGAAGGCCGATCTCAATATAAATGTTGGCAAAGTCGATGTCACTAATTCGCCAGGCCTCAGCGGCAGATTCATGGTTACCGCATTGCCTACGATATATCAGTACGTTTTATCTCGATGTTATCGATTAATTTTGTATGTTATTAAACGCTCCAATGATTAATTTCATTTATGTTATTTTTTAGCGTTAAAGACGGAATGTTCCGTCAGTACAAGAGTCCCAGAGACAAAGATTCTCTCGTAAATTTTGTCAGAGAAAAAACATGGACCAAAGTCGAGCCTATTTCCAGCTGGAAGAGCCCAACATCTATTCAAATGTCAGTCATCAGCCAATTCTTCAAAATGTCGCAGATACTCAGGGTGAGAAAAAACCGTTATCAATCTTTGTTTTGATGACTGAGCTTTAATTTTGTTTTTTTTAAATTTGTCCACTTTTTTTTTTCAATTGGCTGAGCCTAATTTAAAGTCCACGAATATCGTTAAACAAAAGTATCAAAAAACACTAAAACCGATGAATATTGATTATGAAGGGGTATAAGAACAAGAACAATGGATTAAGGAGGTTCGGTATTGTTTTACAAAATGAAGCCATATAATGGAAAAATTAATATTTTATTCGACATATTTTAAAATATTATCCTGCTAAATTTTAATCCAATTCACCATGTATCGAAAAATTTATTATTTTTCAAAGTTTACAACTTTTCTACATGTTCTTAAGAGAGGAAATATGGAATAAAACACATTAAATACGATCAGATCGAATTAATTTTTTGCCTATAAATAGGAAATCATATTATCAAATTTAAAAAAAAAACATAATTAACCGTAGTTTTTGAAAATGGTTTATTATTGAAAAAATAATAATCAAAGTAATTTTATTGCATCAAAATGGTAATTAAACAATTTTATTGCATTTACTGAAATATAAAAACTTCTATACCCACTGTAAAATTCTTTAAAACGAATTATTATTCTGTTTTTTGAAAACAAGGCGTCTTATCAATCATCCAGATCCTCCTTAACACAAGCGAGATGATAATAATTTATAATAATAAGAAAAAAAAATCAGGTAGCAGGAGAATAAAACGTTGGTACGACGAAAATAAGTGGATGAGCAAATGGTTAGCCTTGGAGAAAAATAACAGTCGGTTACTATAGTATTTTAATCACGTATATCGATGTATAGTTTCTGTATTAAAGAAATAATAGGATCCTCTGAAAGGCGTAACTTTGTATTTTGTATTTAAAAAAAATAAAAATGTTCTTTTCCGACCTCATAATTATATTGTAAATTCTAACAGGGAGTACACAACAAATTAATGGAAGACTTTGGATTGCCAACGTGGGGCAGCTATCTGATATTCGCAGTGGCAACCATTCTACTCGGAGCAATTCTCGGGCTGGTACGAAATCGCCTCACAACTCGTTTGGGAGTGCTTCAGACGACAAACAATGAAATAATAACTGTCTTTCTTTCAGGTCATTGTTTGCCTTATCGATTTTATATACCCACCAAAATCAGTGGTCTCGCAGAGCAATAAGAAGAAGGAGAAGGACGGTTCAGGCGGTTTTATGCAGGAAAAGAGCATGGACGACGAGGAATTGGTCGAGAACGTTAAGGACGATCTGGTCGATGAGGAAGGAAGCGAATTGGAGGAACAGCCGAACGATGAAAATGAGAAAAATGTGGCGAAAGGAGCGACCTCGAGCAGTCCCAACGTTCGCAAACGCAAGCCACGAAAGGCCGATTAGATTATTATTATATATTTTTTTTGTATTCGAGAGATCCAATTTTTCGTTTCACCGAATCGATCTTTTGATTTCTCTGTGGGTGCGTTCTCGAGCGTACTTTATAACTAAAACTTCAAATGCATCCGGATACTTCTCGGATTCATTGCGGATGCTGTGAAAGATTTGTCTCATTTAAGGACGCTCTCTCTTTCTCTTTCTTTCTTTTTTTTTTTGTTTCGCTCTACTCTTCCTTCGAATCATCCTTGAGAACGAATCATGTGTGTGGGCGCACAATTTTAGCAATTGTTCTTCGTTTGATATATGTTCAACGATTCGATCTTTAAGATTGCAAAAAGACCTGACATTCCAGTACAATACGATTTGGATTTGTGGCGCAAAATATGAATTTTCTTTTTAAGGATTGAATAACGTTCAACGAGACAACCGTCAAGCTACCGTTTCGTATTGAGTTTCTATAGCTTTATTTTTTATTTTTTATTTTTCTCGAAGCAGCTATATTCTCAAAAAAGAAAGAATGAAGCAGTGTGTACATGATTATTCGCATTTAAGAGTCACTGTGTGTATCGTGTCCGAATCGCCGGCATATAAACCGCTGATAATCGTATTATAAATTATATATTCCAATTGTTCTTAAACATTATCAAGATGATTTATTGCCGCTGTTACCACCACCATCATCATCATCACCATTTACAACTATCATCGCTGTCGTGGTTACATTTGAATCATGTCTTCCTTAAAATGAATTCGTATAATGTCAATGAGATTGAAGAAAAAAAAAAGAACAAAATACACAAATCGTACGGGTTTTCTCGTTTGGATGGAAAAAGAAAAATCTTTACTAAACTCGCACTAAATTTACGCGAGTACAATAGGTTTTATAATTTTTTTTTTCCAATATAATACAGATAACACCAGAGAATTTTGCCGGAGAGCAAGTAGATATTGTAACACAGACTGCCTAATAATAAACGTATTTAATTATCATTTATCTTAAATCATGAATTATTATTCTTAAGAAAATTGAAATGAAAAAAAAAAAATGTTTTCTGTGTGGAGTTTGAAATAAAATCTAATGTCGCAGCTCAGTGTATTTTTATCGATCTGGTATCAAAACATTTTTCTCGAACTTTGACCAGTTCTCTCGAAAAATCTGCTGAAGCCTGTAACATTTAAAAACAAAGGGGGGAAAAAAATGAAACGACTGAATCGATTTATTCGAAGTGCCAGTTTACTTTTGTTCAACTTACCTGCATTATTTTTTGGTTTATTGGCAGGTGCTTGTTGCGGTAAATCACGCACTTCGTGATTTTCTGGTTTATAATTGTTGTGAGGACCCGCAACGGTTGAGGAAATCTGCGATAAGGATATTTCCGATGGCTGGTGGGGCGGTGACCAATTTTTCCAATTCGATAATGATGGTACTTCGCCAACGTCGTCGCAATCGACCGAAAAAGTACCTGCGAAATATGATCGACAAATTTTTGAAAAATATATAGGGTACTTGAATAATTTTTGTCTAATGAAATTAAATCGAAAATGTTATTTTATCAATGAAATAATCGTTTTTCTATTCTCATTCCCTGCAGGATTATTTACGAAGATACCTCGCATCGTTTCCGGCCAATGAATATCAACGATGGTCGACAAATTTTCGCTGCTCACGCAACTGGGTACGTATCGACGTAGTGGCATTGTTAAATGTGGCATTTCCCTCAAGGGCGATGTATCATTGGTCTGCTTGGCTCGTTCCGGTAGCGGATAATTCTCCGTATTGATTTTTCTTATTTTAGGACTGTTTCTATGCTGATGACTCAGGTGAGGTGTCGTGGAGCCGATTTCCTCGTCAATGGGCCCACGATTGTCACGCTTTTTCATCGTGGGCTTGAACGAGTTATAATTTTCCGTACAAAGGTCCGGCGTTTCTTCCGCTGGATTGTTGATTTCGAGCTGGGGTGACTCGGGAGCAGGACAGGAACGAGTTGTGTTCCTGGGGTCGTCTCTTTTTTTCAAATTGCTGCCGATGTTCCTTACTTCGGATGGAGTTTCAGCTGCAGAAGAAATCATGAATTCTTCGTCGTCCCGAGTGCCACCGATGGCAGGTTGTTCCTGGTTGGTCACTCTGTTCGCTTGTTGATCAACAAATCGGGAATCCATTTTCTTTTGGATATTTTGCTCCTCTGACCAACGAACAGTTCGTTGACGAGGTAAATCTTGCCCGATGTCTTGACTCCCGTAATCCCTTTGCTTCTCGGTACTTTTGTTGTTTCTGTTGAATAGATCGTTCTGAGTTTTTTGTCGTTTTGACGATAGTGCAGTCTCCTGCTGATGGTGAACGCGAGGACTTTTTTCGATAGCGAGTCCGTGTAGTTTCTGACGAATCGCGTCTTCAGATTGATTACTCAGAGACCAATTCTTTCTGCGAGCATCGTCGGGACGCCCTGAATCTTTCCTCGGGTGAAAAGCATATTTACATGACATTTTTTTTATAGATATTATAGGAAAAGATTGTATAGATGTAGTTACGAGTGTAATAAAAATTTTCAATTCATTAGTACCGAACTTCTCGGTGGAATCTGCAAAACTTTCGGCCCGACGAATAATTTGAGATCCTTGAGTACTTTCAACCAATTCTGATATTTTTTCGTCGTAATTATTAACATAATCATCGTCCTCGCACATCTCCTCGAGCATCAGAGTGTTCACTGATGTCGTATCTGTGTCACGTAAGAAATAATTATAAAATTGCATTCAATAATATAAAGACTTCGAAATGGCATAATGGATACTTTTTGAAAAAAAAAATTCTTTGCTCATTCTATTGTTTTGTGCATACAATAATAATGTACTGTCAGACCGTTTTTAAATTAAACAAAGTATGCCTTTTTTTCATAAAGTGTCCATTTTTCCACTCATCGAGATTTTTTCATTATTATATTTCTGAAAGCTTTGACACGTTGCCTAATTCGTCTTCCAGATTTTTTCTTCCACCATGATCCATATTCATTCTCGAGCGTTGGTTCAACAGACGCGGTGTCCTCGAATCGTCGAAAGAAGGATAAATAATTGAACGTATAAACGGAAAGTCCAGTCTTGGTGGTGGCATTTTTTCCATGTCACTCGATTCTGCGTTTTTCTTTCTCTTAGCCTCTTGCTGCAGCCTCTCAAGCTGTTATCATTGTTGAGTCACCGGTATTATTCATCATATATTTTTTTTATTTTTCTTAATAAGCAGCTTTATCCTTTATATGTATACTTATTTATCTGTTTTTATAATTTATAAGATTAAGCAATTATAATTAAATAGATATTAATTAAATAATAATTATTAAAGCGAATACACCTCCAAAATAAAAGCTTCATGACTGATATTATGCAATTTTTGTCATTAAAAAAAAATCGTTTTAGATTTTGTTGTAGAATAAAATAAAATATCCAAAAATTATCAAAATCCGTGGGGGCTTTTCCTTGTGGGTCTTTGTTTTTATCGAGGATTCATGATAGAATATTGATTAATTTTTATTGAACCGATAAAAAAAATCGAAGAGATTAGGGAATTGCACAAAAATAATAAGATTTGATCCATCGTGTTTCGAAGCGATCGTGGAAAGAGGCATTCTAGACGATAATAAATCGATAAAGAATTTTTTCACGTGACCGATAAAGGACTCGCTTGGTCACGAGTTGCCGAGGGCGGAGGAGTGCTCCTGCTGAGACGAGTCGACGGGGGACGAATGACGCGAGTCATCGTGTTGCGAGTCGTCCCCTGATTGTCAGGAGTGCATCGAAGAGATAAGAAGGTTGAAGCGATCCGTGACGATGCCATCGATAATTATTCACGACAACGAGGGCTCGGGACTTCGACAACGATCCTCACAAAACTCATCGGACGAAACACTCATCTGATTGTGTTCTCCAACCGGAAGTATCTATGAATGTGATTTCCGAGGGTAATATGAAAAAAAAAAAAAAAATTGAGGGGGAAAATAATCACACGAAATATTTGGTGCGTATAAAATTCGCAAAAAAAGAGACAACGGAATCATCGATTTTTATTTTGTTTCTTCTGTCCAGAGCTTATCAATCAATTGAGTGAGCAAGAGAGAGAGAGAGAGAGAGACGTGAATGACAAGAAAAAAAAAAAATTGCCATCGCGATGCGGTGAATTTTGAAAATGATTTTCCAGCCCCATCGCGTGTCACGAGAACTGTAAATGCTCGGAGATAAATAATTTTTATTATGAAATTTTTGTATTATCGATCTTTTTTCAACGTAATTTATCAACGAAAAAGTACGTAAATTATTTTTCTTCCGTTTACGGGTCTCTGACGAAAGGCTACAAATTTATTGATGAAAAATACCAAAAAAATGGAAAATTTGCTCCGACGAGGAGCTCAGTGTTGGATTTGATCGAGTTGATCTCGATAGCTCAAAATTTATAAAAAAAAAAAAAAACAAAAAAGAGGGTTCTCTCTACTTTGTAGTCTCGCGATACGAAAGTGCATGACGAGAAAAAAATGTATGTATATATCGACGTGGATGTATATGCATTTTTTTTCACTTATATTGCGATTCACTTTAGCTTTATTGCTGTGTAGTCCCGGATTTAATATGTAGGCAAAAAGCACAAATTAGCTGTTATAGTGTGTTAGATCGAGACAAGAAAAAACAAAACATGGTAATATCGAATATTGTGTGAGCTCGTCGTAAGTGTTGTAATTAATGTAATTGATAGTAAAGAAATTTACTTGATACGAAACATAAGAGAAAATGAATACACTCTCGCGCTTAATTACGAGGTAAAGAAGAAAAATAACAAAGATGCGAGTACAAAACTTGCTGCTTTCTTGTTAATTGTTCATACTTTATTTTTCGTTATGTTGTACAAAGTTTAAAAGAATTATCGAATGTTTGATGACCGAAAGATTTTCTGACTTGGCGAATTTTCTTCAATATTCATTTTACAATTTTTTTTTCATATATTTTTTGTTGCTATTTATCATGAAAATTCTTAGATCTCGAAAAAGTTATTATTTTTAA
>JABMBV010066835.1:0-13265 GCA_018906735.1 Mesochorus sp. PSUC_FEM 10030011 | reverse complement strand
TTGTGTCTTGAGCGTGTGAAAATAAAAAGCCATACAATATTCGAAATGCCTTAGTTACTAGTCATGACATATTCATGTTATCGCAGTTAATTTTAACGGTAAACGAATTAATTTAATTGATAAAAATTGGCTGTCAATGCCCACCGTCGGCCAGCAGCCCTTGCTGGCGCTCGGGCTGCAAATGCCGCGGGCATTGACAACGAACTCGAACTCATAACCTCAACTTTAGAATGAAAGACATACGATTTAATTTCTACAATTAATCGCGTACTTTCGACCAGCTATGAAGAAAAAAAGTATAAGCCACACGGGACGAAATTTCAATTTTCGTCCCTTGTGGCTTAATATACTATTTGTCTTCAAAACACATAAAGTCCTAAAGATAAGATTATATGATGATATAATCATTTATAAGGGATTGTCCAATTGTTCGATTGGTGAATTCAGGTAATAGCTGCTGGTAAACCGTACGCATTGCACAATTGCACAGCGACCGAGATGTCCAGTCCAATGGAACTAGGCAACTCGGATAAGTCCGGCTCAGGTCTGACCGTGCGTTGTATCGAGGGTTATGATGGAGGTTTACCGATAAAGAGCTACGAGCTCGAAGTTTTTGATGATGAGGTCGAAGGTCCTTCGTTGCGAAACACAACGATATCCGCTGGTCCAAACGGTCCGATATTCAAGGTCGCCGATTTAACGACCGGAATGAGCTACAGGCTGTTTTTGTACGCAGTAAACGCTAAGGGAAGAAGCGAACCGGCTATTTTGGAGCCAGTCACCCTGAAAGGCGCTGCAATGTATACGACTGGTGAGTCCAAGTGATTATATCGCAATATATTTTTTCTATTCGTTCCGACGTAAATCTCGACGTATACATATTTTCATTCTCTTTTATTCGAAAAATAATCCCAGCATGCGGAATTGCATTTTAAATCAAACAAATTACATTCATTCCATTAGCTGCTCTTTCTGTTTCTCCTTCACTTTGTCCTTGTCGGGAGCTTTTCGCTGAGTTTTCTTGACATTTAATTGGGTCAAGTGGCTTCGTGTTCGTTTCAAATACGGGATAACGGAGAATCGCAGCTGGCGAACAAATTGCCAGAGTAAAAGAGGTATTCGAGAATGAGTTTTTCGTTCTCATCAGTTTCTCAATTGCCGTAGCGAGCTGCAAAACCTTCGTCTCCACTATTGTATTCACATGTTCGGGCAACTGTGCGGAAACTCGTGTCATTAGTGACACGTATTTTAAATAAGAGCGAAAAGGTAGAAAAATTGAAAATAGCAGACAAAAAAAAAACGTAGGCAAAGATAAAATACACGTAACGATGTATGGATATTTAACGATCGGACATGGGGCTCCCGTCACGTCGGTGTGTCGGATGAAAAATCGCTGTGCGTTGATTTGTGCTAGCTTGTGAACGAACCCGAAACGTTGGTACTTTGTACGAGAAACTGTCAATAATATACGACAATAAATGGCACGATGGTCGTGTCAAAAACTTGCCCTGCAACAAGCCAATTCGTGCTGTTCAACGCGGGCTCGCCTCTCTCACACACTATCAGTCTCCACCCACCTAACACGTCATATCGATAAATTTATTTCACCCGGAACTGGTAATGACGGTTGAATCGTTTTTAATCCCTTCATTCTTTATGCCAACGGGAACAATAAAATACGTTCGGGTAGTTTTTTAAAAATATATATTAATCCCACTAAATGTCTGCTATGAATTTTTCTTTGTTTTTTTTTTTTTTTACAATATGACTTATGGCTGCATCATACAACTACCACACCACAACGTATCCGTAAATAGCATGAAATATTAATGTTCAATCAGATTTTATACAGATTTACAATCACATTTATCATTATGATGAACGATCAATATTCTAAAGTTCGAAAATTATGGTTAACATTTTTTACATTTGAAATTAGGCAATGGTGTTTTTCAATGATCAATATATAAAGGGTTATTTAGGCGATTTTATTTTCATATAATTAGCGTGCAAGTTGATATTTTTGTTGCATCTTGCAACTCATATAGCTTACGAATGTCTTTCGCGAATAATTTTTTACATTAAAATTTATATTTCTTAGTACTCTCAAGCCTCTTGTAAGCTGAAATTCAACAAAAGGAAAATACCTTTTTTTTCTGTATACCTCGCAACAATCATAAAGAAGAGTTTTTTCGCCTCACGCAAACTTGAACTATAAGCCTTAAACATCTGTGGAATATACATCGAAAAGTCGCAGTTTTCCATGACTGTTTCAAGCTAAATCATAAATCGTCTATTTTCAGAATAGCGTTGAACTATTTTTTACATAATTTTTTTATATTAACTTTTCCTTCCACGGAATATATATACATTTGTCGAGAACTTCAACGCCTTGACAAATCAGTCAGAATTCCGCATAATCAAAAATCCTATCTGAGCATAAAATTATCAATTATCAACTTATTACCAAGTTTATTGAAACATTTAATCAAACTTGAAATTAATTTATCAATAATCAGTCGAATACGTGTATCATCACATGTCATTTTGTCAACTTATCATAATAAATCGGTCATCGTCACATCAAACCACTCACATTATTTAAATAAATAAGCTAACAGCCTGCACAATATTAATGTGCGTGCAGAGCGTTTTGTGAAACAAGGTCAGTCACAAAAAATTTTAATGCCCTCGTATAGTACTCAACAGGATATATGTGTGGGGGGAAAGGGGGAGGGGGGAGGGGGTGAAGGCTTACAGTGACTTCCGAGTTCGGTGAAGGGTAAGCACTCTCCGTAGAACAACTATAGCAAACATGTAGTTTCGATCTGGGATATAATCGCAATAGCACAAATAGTCGGAACGGACGCGTCAGTATTGCAATTAGTCGGTTAACCACCCTCCCCATTCCCTCTCACTCCGTGTCTGTCTCTCCCCCTTCAACCGCCACTCAGTCGCGAGGGAAGTTTCCGGTTGAGGCAGAGCGGAGGAGGGATCCGACGAGAGAGATCATCCCCTTTCCCTTTCCATCGTCAAATGAATGGTAAAGCTGGATGAGCGAGTGTAGTAGAGAGTATATAGTAACATCAGTCTGAATATCGCGTATACACAGAGGATATAGGGAGATTGAGGGCGATGTCCCTGGTCCGTACTAATGCGAACGCAGCGCGACGCAACCGCAACTATCGCGGACTCTGCGGAGCTTGCAATTAACAAAACAGATTACTCTCGATCAACGAGCGACCATTCACGATTGCGCTTTTCGATCCAGGCGCATTCACTATTTGTATGACTATGGTGATGATGTAACGTATCGAAAATACACCGGATATGTTCCGTCTGCGAGTTTCACTCAACCGATCCGGTTTTGATAATGAGAAATCTGCATTGGTCTTTCTCGATGAATAAATAATTTAATCAAAATAACATTCTTATGTTGGATAAGTTCAATATAAAGAGTTTGAGTTTATTTAGAGCTAAAAGAGAAAAAGAGGACTCTCTCATATTTTGTCCCCATTAAATTGCAATCATTTCGACATGGCTCTTATTTAAAAATTCATTCGGAATAATTGGGCAACTGAAGAGTTGACGCTTTTAAAAATCCATGAAATCCAAAGTTATCAGAATAATCGAATTAAAAATGTAACACTTGAAACGTTTCTCATTATGGAGCGCATTGTTGAACCGACGATCTATTTAATAAACTGTCATTATTTCATTAGTATCAACCTTTTGCCTCGCGTATAACATCAAAAGATCGAATTCGACATTTCTGGTGCTTTGAATCAATGGAAATATGCGCAGCATAAAAACTTCATCATAAATGCAAATTTACACTCAGTTAAACGCGTAAATTTTGACGCTAAAGATTCTTGCAAATCATAAGGCAAATGTATATTAATAAATGTATCCGGGATAGTTTATTTATTACCGTACATATTACATAGTCTTATATTAATCAAATGCAAATCCAACAACTAAAACAACAACGACCGCAAACCTTGTAACACTATTAAAAGACGAATAATTAATAATATTAATAAATATACAATCAAATAAGAAAGCATCAATTACCCCAGTAGAGATACATAAATTTAAATGCAACTATCCATGCATTATGCAAAACGTATGCGAATATAGACGCGTGTAATATCTAGCTTTTATGCCTTGGTGGCAGATTTTCTCATCGTATCCTTCGTCGGTCGAATATAACGGTATCCTTGTATACGTATATCCAGATATTATATATCTTTCTCTCACTTTCCTGAATGCATACGATCAAGCTCCCGCACATGTCGTACTCCAGTGCAAATACGTGCGACCTTCGTATCAGCAGGAGCAGCAGAAGGCGTGACGTGGGGATATTCGCAACTATTTCGTAGATATTACACATACACGGATATATTTGTACATGTATTACGTTCGTAGACGAGAACCGGCGCAAATCCCGACTATAATGAACTCGGGATGCTACCACGGGACTACATAATGGAAAGTCATTGGTAACATACGGGGTTGCGGGTCAACAACGAGGGTTAATTCAGTTTGCCCGGCGCGATTTCCAACGCGGCCGCACACGAACCGATCCCGTCGTCGACGTTCCCATTCCCTGGTTCACTTTCTATCACATTTGTTGGTGTGGGTATACCTCCTATGTAATATATAGATAGAAGTTGTACTGATAAACAAAAAGGCGTATTAAGCATCGCTCTGAGCGTTTAAATTTGTATGCTGCTTTGTTTGCAACCTATGGTTGCTAGCACATGCAATGTAATTCGTGTATGTATATATTTACGAACACAACAATGTATATACGACATAGAAATTCGACAAGTTCACCCAAACTCAGCTTAACCAACCAAATCCATCCACATCACCGCGCACGCTATCAGAACTAAGTGTGACCCCGTTTTCTTTCTATATCTAGAACCTCTACCACTTTTCATTTCCCAAAAGTATTTTCACGGATTTTCACAGCCCTTTCCCCCCTCCCCCGCATCCTTTCACCACTTATCACCCTCGCATTGCCACCCCATCTGACTGCTCTCAGCCGCACTTCCTCGTCTCACCAATATACATATGGATGTCAAAGCTTTCACATATTGACCATCTCTTTCGTTGCTTTCACACCTTCACTGGGAGCGGCACGAAAGTAGATATATACGCCGTTGAACTGACGTAGCAGGTGGATCCAGCACGGAATTCCGAAGGGCAAATATTGATTCGAGAAAAAGGTCGAATGAATCCAACTATAGCGCGCACGAATTCTTTGACGTAGCATACGTGTGGCTATGCGGATAACTAAAAGGCAAAGGGTCGTAACCAATATCAGTTTACTTGTCAGGTTTACGGATTACAATATGTGTAGCTTGTTTGTTAGTCAATAAACAGCGTATATATATATATCTCCCGTATACGTTTATTAGATTGGAAAGTTGTTGACTGTTTGGTGATGCCAGTGGCAAAAAAATGACCACATGTGCCCTCAATCAATTTCGTACTTGGCACAATTTTGACGACCTAAAATTTTTCTTGATCATGCTGATATTTTTTCGGTTTTCATACACAAAAGGGCATAAAGAATCACCTTATTATTCTTATCATTGCTGTAATAAATCATTTTGCTTGAGAATTCTCATGAGGCACGCGCCACAATGCGAATGAGCCAATTGAAAAAAAAAATTGTATCTATTGTTGCTGTTATTATCATTTATTTATCATCGTTTCATTTATATTTCCGTTGATCGACTGTGTTCGTGTCGGTGTATAGGCATAGTTGATTTCGTGTGTGTCCGTTCCCGGCAATCGTCAATATTCTTTCTCGAAGGGTCATCCATCACCGTCCTCCAACCTTCACCTCACTTTGGACACTTCACGATAGAGTTTTCGTTTTTTTTGCCCCAACGTTTTTTCACGTGATCGCATATATTCGTCGGTATAATTTTTTTTCCTCCTCGAAACTGCGCGTCACTTTATTCTTGTGTTATTTTTAGTTTCCGCACGATCCTCATTATCATGAAATATCAAATAATTTTCGAAAAAAAGAAGTTTGCAATGTTTTGCTCGCCATCTCATTTTTCAAAATTTTTCCATTCAATGCTGACTTACAGAGAAAAAAATTCAAGGTCCCTGCGAATGCTATCTCTCACCGCTCGATATATTAAAGAAGCGAAAGAAACTTTTTGTATCTAACCCATTAAGAAAATTACGGTACCCCCTCACCGAAATGATTACTGTTTTATTCTTAAGACTCTATTACATTATACAAGAGGCCGTGAACTCGTGACTTATCATTATTATTACGACTAAATATTCTCCACGACCCCGAGCCCTACAGAACAAAAAAGAAATATATAATACTTAGGTTTGAATGTAACCGGTGTGATGGCCGAGTAGTTAGCGTGCTAGTCTATCGGCCAAAATATTCGGGAGGTCCCGGGTTCGAATCCCGGTGTTGGTAAAAGTTTTTTCTCGAGAAATAATCTCGTGAGGGGGCTTTCCAGCACGGGGGGGAGAAGGGAGGGGCGAACTCGGGGCCGGCTGTAGTGACCCAGGTTTTCCCCAGTTTCCCTGGGCCCTTGGCATTAATTGCCATGGAAAATGCACTACAGAGGGATAAGTCGACTGCGACTGCATGGGAAGGGAATTGGAAATTGGGGAATTGTAGAATTGAGGATGGAAAGGAGGGAAATGTGGAATAGGGGAAGGTATGTAAAAGCCCGAGAGGGCGTACATGAGGAATAATATGTAAAAAAAAAGACTTGGGTTTGAATGGTAAAAAGAGATAGAACCTCTAAAGAAAGAATGAGAAGAGGAAAGAATAGTTTCACTGGCCTTAGACTGACAGATAAGAAAAAAGAACTGTATGAAAGCTCTATAACAAAGCATTTGTCATTTTTCAAACAGGCCTGCATCACATATATCGAAAGTTATGATATATAAGCTTATGAACGAGCTCTTGACGAACTGGAAAATAACAATGTAAAACAAGTAGGGTCGGTTTTCATTAAAGTAAAATGGCTAATTACCGATGAATAATTATTTTTATATTCGACCTCAATAAATCACCAATGGTTTTACTCCAAAAAGAGCACAAATAGGCTAGATTAAACAAGCTTAAATGAGGATCAACACCAATCCTGGTCAATTAGTTTGAACAGCTGAAAAATGTAGTTTTATTTTTAGAATTTTCACAAATATTCTGCAGAAATACAAGCGAACGAAAGCAAAGAAATTGAGCGTAACTTTCATTGAATGAAAATTCACTTTCCCTATGAATTCCAATACAGTTACTTGATAGGTGGGTATACGTGTGTGTGTGTGTGTGTGTGTGTTAAAAAAGTCAGTATAAAAAGAGCTACGAACGTTTTCCTGTATCAACTTCGCGACTACTTCAATCCACCTTCTATGTCCATAGAACAAAATAGTCTTTGACTACCAGCTCAACTCGCAGGTATTTCCTTGCTCCGCGATAGGTTCTTTCATAGTATACGCACACGTATATGTACGCGAACGCATGCACAAACACAAGTGCATACGCATCTATAGCCTGAAGGATCTACGCGGATGGTTTTAGAATGCAATTCATTCAAAATTGGTTCTGGGTTTCCGCGGGATTGGCCTCGATTTAGAAGGAATTGCTCGGGCATGCAGGTTTCGCGAACCCCATGTGATTGCCCTTTAGTGCGGGGCTCGAGAAAAGCCGTCGATTCTTGAACAAACCAGTGGATAGAAAGACTCTTCCCCTTCTCCATTGGCCCTACCGTCAAGAGAAATAGAGTTGTACGAAGATCAAGAAAAGTTTTTTCTCCAAATGCTTTTCCTTATTCGAAACTTTTACTCTTGCTTTGTTTATTCAAATCGAGATGGCAAAGTATAGGTTTTCTCCAGACACGAATAAACTGAATAAATCGAAAAGTTTGTTCGACAAACAATTTTACTCGAATCCACCTTGTAAAAAGGTTTCATTGAGAATTAATATTTCAGAATCTGATGGATGAATGTTGTTTTCTTTTCTCTTTTTTTCCATCTTCTTTTGGCTATCAGATGCTATCAGTATCACATCTCTTTAAATCCGCCAACATATAAAAGAATTCACCATAATCCATTTTTTTTGAAGTTATAAAAAAAGCTTGACAGTGATTTATATCAGGAATGAGAGAATTCCATTACATGAATGTAAACACTTTAGGGACAATTTTCAATATGACAAGTGGATCAAGACAATATAAGCTTGACTTCATTTATTATCATTCATTGATTATTTTATGACCTGAATTTTTAGATGTTACACGATATTGGGTGTTGGTAATTGGGCATTCAATAATTGAATATGCTATAATAGCTGATATAGCATTTATCTCAATGATAATCAATTACTGGATGTTCTTAATAAAATTTTGCACTATACGTCTCTTTATCATTCCAAACAATAAGAGCATGTCATAGGCCTATATAAACGTTGATCTTTTCCGTTATTTCACTGTGGTTCGCACGTATAAATATCCATACATAAATGAGCGTACCGCTCTTTTTTTACCCGTACAATAAAATATCATAACCGCATCAGCTCAAGTGCGCGTCATGTTCGTATATAATCGGTAAAAGTGTTTTGTACAGTAGATTAGCTCTCATATTCTGATTCATATAGTGCGTTTATGGAGCAATAAAATAAAAAAATGAGAATATTTGAACGAAAAAAAATCCCATGAGGCTATAAAATGCTCGATAACGCGAATCATTTGTGTGGTGTGTGGAATATTTATTCCCGCGTTTATATGAACTAGGCTCGTTATCAAACGCGTCGTTAGGTTGATGTGATCGTAAATCTGGTACGCATTACACGGTTCACTGCCAAACGTGGTCACCATGAAATGGATTATCAACTGTAACGTTCTACCATAAAGACGTATATATGACGTATAAGATCTTATGTAACCGATGAGAATGAAGATTACTTTTACGACACGAAAGTTACCGAAGCCACGTGAAATGAATAAAGATTCATATAAAATTACATAAAACATTTACATATTTACAATTATTTACAAAAATATTATCCCGGCGTTTCAAACTATACCTAGCGATGTATGTATTTTTAAATGTATGCAACAAAAGATTGTTTACTAAAACTATTATATCTTAATATCGAAAGTACAATAGAATATGGTAGATGGTGTAGAGCAGGCTTTTGATACATGATAAAATATTGATGCACGTATTTCGTATAATGAAAACAACGATAAAGCACCATAAAAAGATATCTATTTTGCGTATAGGTTTTAACATGAAATAACTGATTCATACGTATTTTGTAGCGCACCATATAGCGCTGATTTTTAGCGCATAACCCATCATCTCATTGTAGCGAGATTGGAGTATGGTGCGAGGTTATAACAAACGATTGCGGATAGCTTTGAGGAGATCAGTTAATTGATGTAATTATATTCTCCTTGTACATACATATCCGTGGATGGCCGTGTGCTGAATAGTATATACTATGTTTATTATAAATGTGTCTATGGCTCTATGGTATAAACTATAAGCAAACGCGCAGACGTGTGTATATCGAGATAGAAGGAGCAAACGTCACAGTGCAAATACAGAGGGGGTGTTAAAACGGGGTTGCATGAACCTTGCGCTGACCATGAGGTATCCAAAGCATATTACGGGCGTGCAACAGGACACACATCTATTTATATATAACACGAACGTACCGAGAGACCGTAATAGCTGCGTAATAGACGTACCTTCGTTAATTATTGTCCTGCTTATTAAGCTTCGAGTACACGACCGTGCAGCGATGATATCGAGGCCCAGATGCTCATCGTGTGCAACGAGACTCTGGTACTATCTCCAGGACCCACACGATATGGATATAGATATGGTATGTCCCTATATAGCCGTTGTGAAACGACCCCCGGCTCGTTGTACTGACCCAGCTATAAGACCACTATGAGCGCAAGTTGACCAAGGAAAACGGGGGAAGAGCAACCTCTCCCTTACTGCCCGGAGATCTATAGCGATATAATGATTGGCTATTGCTACAGCAGCAGTATGCGGGTAAACCACGAGCAGAGTATATAATGTGCTACGGGGATAACGAGGAGATGAGACACTTAGTTTACAGCCACGACGAGTTTTCTGCCTGACTTTTTTGAACGCCATTCGATAATCAATTTATGGCTTGAATATCGTGAATTCAATACAGTTTTTCATGCTTACTCGCAGCTAATTTAAACTCCAGCTTATTTCCTTGGAATAGATTTTATACACAACACCTCAAAGACTTTCACATTGGAAATTTCAATATTGCTAAAAAATTATCGATACATTCGTGTACTTAATAAATACGTTTTTTCTTTGCCAGAAAATACTGATGCGTCCGTGCTCAGTCCACTGCTACTTGGACTTGCAGCAACAGCCACACTTTTGGCACTTGCCGTTGCTGGAATTTTGGCTGCTCTTTATCGTAAGCATTCGGGCGGTCGTGGTGGAAGCCCGAAACACTCACCGATCGTTTGTGAACCACCTAACGCTGGCTCCACCACCCCTGTACATTCGCAAACGAAACAAGCAGTTGACGATATTGATCCGGACATAATACCGAACGAATATGGTGAGCGTTTTTCTTTGGCGGATTTAATGATGGATCTACGTTTTAGGCATGATAAAACTATTGTTGATTTACTCAACTAACAAGGTCTCCGCAGCGATCTTATCTGACCTTTCATTTATAATTACACGCTGAGATCATTGATATACCGAAGTTGCTCGATTTAGATAAGCTTCAGAATTATTTACGACCGGTTTATTGCAACGAAATAAATTCTTATGGGCGTGAAGGCAGAAAACATAGATGGAGTGGGAAACGATGATAAAGGGACTGCGGGAAAGGGGATATAGCCTAAGCCCTACAAGAGACTTCTTCCCCCGAATCCCTCGGTTTACTATATCTCCTCGTTTAATCACCATCATAATCGAATTAGCCCGTTAAGTTAATCGACCCCGGTATGGCTTCGTCGAATTTGTTTTACAGAACGAAGACCCTTGACGTACACGCCAGTGTACAAAACTCCGCCGCAAAGACGACGCAATGATCAGTGTATGGAAGACGCTACGGCGCTCGAAAAGAAACCCATTGTACAGTCGAGTCTCGATCTCCATCCGAATCCAAGACTGGTCGAATGTTCGCCATCACCGACGTTAAATTATTCTCAAAATCATGGCATACAGCAAAATACTTACGCTCATACACCGACAATGGAAGATTTCAAACGGTTAGCGATGGACGCTTACAATCAACGGAACAACCAAAACGTGAGTGTACAAACTTCGGTTTTTCTTTTTATCTCATTTCAAAGATAAATGGAGATCTCCTTGTGCCCTCCGTATCGAAAAAAGGCTTTCCGCAACAAAGATATTTTTTTTTTGGGGGAAAGATTGACCGAAACAAAAACGAGGTGACTGGTGAGCCCGAACGAACAGGATACCAAGCTTCCGGGAGTCAATGAAGAGATAAGGGGCTTAACTCGAGAATCGATCGCCATTTGTCCTGATAACACCTTATCCTATCTATTTTCCCGCCCAATACCCCCAATGAAATTGTGGTTCTATTCCGGTCAAATAGGTTCGTAACGTGTTTTCGAGTTGCTCTCCCTATGCTACTTTTTCTTCTTGTATATATATATTTTTTTTTTATTTTAGCCTGGCGTTCTTATCGAAATCCCGTTATGTTGTTTGATATTTCCCCCTGCAGAAATATAATACACGTACGTGTATGAATGCCTACACGAAAGAAAACCCCACTGGCATTCGGCTACCCGACACCCCATTAATTTCTTTTCTTTTTTTTTCCTTTTACCATCAGTCATCCTACGTTTGATTGACTAACGTCTGCATCGCGCTTTTTTTTAGAACGCACAAAATGATTATTGTGTATTCGACAAGTACTTTATGAAAAAAAAATATTATATATTTGAGCAAGTTATCATTCTCTCGTCTTATAGTTATAATACTGCTTTTCTTTTCTGAATCTTTATACTACTTTCTTGCGAAAATCTAGAAAGAAAAACACGCGATAGCCCCGGACGTATATACCTGCAATTTAATACACGAAAGTCAGCCACTTAAACTTTTCCGGTTTAGCACGGACTTGGGGTTATCTGCACTCTCGCAA
The DNA here is from genome assembly GCA_018906735.1 of Mesochorus sp. PSUC_FEM 10030011. Taxonomy (NCBI): domain Eukaryota; kingdom Metazoa; phylum Arthropoda; class Insecta; order Hymenoptera; family Ichneumonidae; genus Mesochorus; species Mesochorus sp. PSUC_FEM 10030011. The sequence goes on along the minus strand of JABMBV010066835.1, from coordinate 1,087 downwards.
GTTTAATTACCCAAAGTTTTCTCGATAATTCGCAGCGAACTGCGCGAGAAAAGACGAAGAAGGAAACATGAAGAGTGAGGGAGAGAAAAAGAGAGATAGAGAGAATAGAGTGTAAGGCTGAAGGTCTAAGAAAGATACGACGAGCCAGGCGGCCAGCTCCGATGTGCCTGACTATCCGTGACCTCTCTCCCTCTCACTCTTTCTCTCTCTCTCTCTTCCTCTCAATTTTTCCATTCTCCTTCTTGAATCTCGAGCTTTTCAGCTGTCCCACCGACGGTGAAAAAAAAGTCACATTAATACGAAGAAATGAAGGTACCGGCAAGAATCCAATGGAGTTTCTTTTCCGAGACTGAATATTTTATGTTATTCCATGGATTTCCTCAGTCTGATTATTCATCATTTATTTATTCTCTTCGTTTCCCATTCTCCGTGAAAAACATTTTGAATTGAAATCGCGCCAGAATCCGATCGAGTCTCTATAAAATAGGTGGAACAGAATTTTTCGGCTGTTTGTTTGTACAATGGATTTTCTCCATCCCCTCCTTCTAGGTTTATTACAGTCTTCAAAGATCGGGAAAGGGTCTCTCGTCACAGAGGCCCGTGTCCTCGTCTCCTTCGGCGCACGGCAAATTCCATCAACCGGAAGTGGTCACGCGCTCGAATCGAATACAAGAGAGTTGTATATAAGGAGAAATAAACCCCCCTCCCATCGAGGTCGAGTAACGGATCCGGGTATTCGCGGGTTTCCGACGTTTCGGATATTCCCTGGCACGGCGATAAGTCCGTCGAGAAGGAGAAGGAGGAGGGTTTCATCCGAGGATCGATTCGAACGACCGCGTGTCATGTATTATAAATTACGAAGGTGAGAAGAGAAAAACCATAACGGACATTTCATTTACAATAAAAAAAAAAAACAGCATGATACAAAAGTGAAAAAAAAACGTGAATGGTGGATGTGATACGAGCCGCTTTTGTTCGCGTTTAACATTCGACGTTCAATGTACAAAATATCACGATTATACAGGCTATCAAATGGTCTAATAGTATTTAAGTAGATATATGTATGTTAACAAAAAAAAAAAAAAAT
>JABMBV010066724.1:0-13267 GCA_018906735.1 Mesochorus sp. PSUC_FEM 10030011 | reverse complement strand
ACACTGAAAGAAATGTATGGTATTTTTAACCATATTTCAACAATATTATATGTTTCGTGGAGAAATTGTTTCCACAAACAATTTCATTATAGTTACATTAACCACATTTTAATTATCATTACAGAATAATATTGTTTATTCTACAATAAATGCTTTACCATACCAAAATAGTTGTAAATACCATCGCAATTTCTCTCAGTGTATCTTAAAGAATATATCTTCTTTAATATAATCAAATGAACTGAATATTAATAAATAAAAAAAAAGCATTTTGTCGTAATTAATACACTAAGTGACAATAGAATAGCTGGAATACGTCTCAAATTTTCTCATCAATGGGCTGATGGAAGTAAAGGACGAGGAGCGAGGAACATTCCGGATCCTCGACGTTCCAGGCATGCCTTCCCATTGATCAGACACAGCCAGGGGTCTCGACAGCATCCAAATGTGTTCAAGCACAAATTCAATCGTATTGGGTGAAATCAACGTTCAATTGATATGAAATTGGGCTAAAGAAAAAATAGAAACAATAAAGGATTATGTATAACAAAACCCACATTATTTGTTTTATTCACATTCTCTGTACAAACATATTTTACATAAAAAGTCAGCGATCTACGTCCCCCGACTTTATTCAACCGCGCACGATTCGGGTAACTTTTTTCACTTATTTTTTTTTCTCCATCTCATTTCACACGCACACAGTTTATATTTTATATTCTGTAAAAACTGGGCGAGAAATGACGACACGGCACAAAAGGATACCCGAATCGAGCGCGAGAGTTTTGGGAAGTTTTTGCCATCACCATATAATTATCTGGAATATAATGTTTTGTTTTGCTCATCGAGCCATGAAATGCAACGATTCGTCGATCGAAATAAAAAAAAAAAAAATTAATTCAAATAAAAATAAAAACAGCTTTTCTTTAACTTCCGTTCTAGGGATTATTTTCATCGAGAAAGTACGACTTTGAACGTGTCACAAGTTTACTCACGAAGTAACACAACTTGTTCATTTGTTGCAGCTTGGTTATTTTTGGTCTCCCCAATTATAAATATATACAACGATCGATAGGGAGGGCAAGACCGCGTATCGAGTTATCGGCATCTCGTCACACGAGATACCAACATTTTTTGCTTTTTTTTTTGTTTCTTTACGTTCTTTATTATGCGTTTTATTAGCAGAAAAATAATAGTCGATATCGATTGAATCTATTCTCGTTATCGGCTGTAACGATAACCATAATTAAATGGAAAAAATATAGTTATTATATAATAATACGTATGTTCTCGCGTATGCTCATTCATAAATATCGTAACACGACTGCTGTGCCGTTGAATCAGACAAATAAAAATATCATAATAACAACGTTTTAAAAATAAACTTAAAATGCTTTTCTCTCTCTTCCCTTAAAACTTAAAAAGTGACCTAATAATTAAGTAGTAACATTGATGATTGCTGGCCAACGCGATAAAGATTCGTCGGATTCGACGAATCTTTGAACGATACTTGGAAAAACGTGCTCTCGTTTCGTCAACGGAAATCGCGGTATCGTTATTTTTGTTTTTCCTCTACATTATATCCGTTTAATTTCTTGATGCATTTTCTCAGGCAATTTCGATCGCCCTAATTCGGTCCACGTGAGGTATCGCAAAATCACGATTTTTTTCCGTAGTATCGGGAACAAAACGATATAGGAAGTATATCCAAGTGAATAAGTGACGCGAAATTGTAAAAATGACGTGTCAGATAAGGGATATTCCACCGGGAATGAAATTTAAATATGAGTTTTTTCACGCAATCGAGTAATAGAAATTTGGTGGTTGAAAATATTTTTTTTTCAATTCGATAATCAAGAAAAAAAAGGACCATATCTCGAATGATGAAAAATAATTTGACACGAGGGACTGACGGATTCAACCCCATTTCGCTGCTATCGTGTAAAGAGACCTCAGAAGTTCAAGGGCTCTGGCATCTGAAGCTGAGGTGTCATCGGACGCGAGGGCATTGCTACTCTCGGCCGTAACGATGTCATCGTTTTTTCTCGTCCGCGAATTCGCCTCGGTCTTGAATTTTCGTGGCTTTTTACTTCGATAAGTCGTGACGACGGGTGGTGGTTCTTCCGTCGTTGAGACGGGGCTGGTTGTTTCCGGGGTTGAATCCGGCGTTTTGCCGATCGGAAGGTTCAGTCTATTTATTCCGGCGACGAGCTGTCGTGATTCATCGGTTGTAAATTCGTTGACGGGCATCCTGAGCAGAGCATCAAGAAGTTGCTCCTTCTCCTCCTCCATTGTCTTGTTCATAGGTCCGTTGCAGTGATTGATAAGAAGCAGAACGAGTTGACGGACAGTTGCATTGTTGTCAGCTTGCTTCATGACGCTCATTAGAGTTTTCGTGCTGGTTGTATTGAGTTTGCCAAACATTTCCTGAGCCCGGCTTATCTCGTTATCAGAAATTTCGTGCTTTGGACGGGTGGGTGAATTCTGATTAAGGGTCAGGGGCGAGGCGCTGCTGGTAGAGGTCACCGAGGAGGTTATGGTGGTCGTGATGCTGGAACGAGTCGTATAGGTGGGCGATGGGGTACCGACACTCTGCTCAGAACTCGAGTAACTCGTCTGCGGGAGTAGAGTGAAAGCTGTCGGGGAATCGTTCTCATTGCTAACGCTGCTGGACCATTTCCAGGGCGATGAAGGGTAGTCTAGGTTGTTGGTGTTGCGAGATGAACTCGTCGCGTCTGTAACGAGGCTTTCCCGGTTGTTTCCGAAGGGAGTTTCCGTCGGTCCCTCGGTGTAGGAGACCGTCGAGTATTCGAGACTTGAGTCACGACCCGTTTCAGCAACCAGACCCTGATTTATTCGCTTGGGATCAACGAAAACGGTGCTTTCCCACAACTGTGTTACCGTCGGGGATGATGTCCAGTGGTCGTTGAGTTTACGATCGTTCGGACGATCGTAAACCTGCTCATTGCTCGTCCGGTCATCCTCCTCCTCTTCCTCCCGATTGTTCGCCTCGTTACTTCCTGTCGACGATTCGCCCAATGTTCTCGACGTTACGACGCTCGTCAAAACGTTTGATCGGTCATTGTCTTCCGCGTAATCGTCCCGATTCTCATGATACTTGGAATGAACGCTACCAGCGGTTATGAGAGACTCGCGATTGGTCGGCTGGACTGTGGTTGTGGTCGTTGGATCGTAGTAGCGAATTCTAAATGGTTCGTTCGTCGATTTGTCGCTTCTTCCATTGTCTTTTTTATCGTAACGCGACGATTTCTGCTCATAGGGCTGCACGGAGTAGGAAGACGGAGTCGAGGATGATACGTAATTGTCGTATATTGGAGTCGCATCCAAGGGCTTGACGTGCTTGCCGTAGGGCTCATGAGTACTTCGGGAATTGTTCTGGAAACCGCCAATCCTGTTGCTGCCCTCGTCACTCGGAAAATAATTGTCACCGTAATCAATGAGAGGATCGTTGTCAACAGCAGTCGTGTCACTGGGACCACTCGCCTCCTCTGGATAGTAGAGTCCACCATTACCAGCGAGTTCGTTACCGGTGTTCGAGGCGGTACCAAACGCATGGTTCACCTGGAAAGCAAAACTCTCGTCCGATTCGTTAGACGTTTCTTGCGAAGTTGTGTAATATTCCCCTGACGTTGTGTAATAGTCCTGCTGGTGATTGTAATTGTCCGTCGTACGTGGCGGATCGGTAGTTGTCACGGGATAAATAGTCGTGGGTCTTCTGGATCTGGGCGGTGTCGTGTCATCCGAAAAATCCAATACTTCGTCCTTCTCCTTGGTAACCGATGGATAATCCTCTGAAGTCGTTGGAACGAACGTTGTGGCTGTGAATCTCTCATCATCATCGGGATTTATCGATGTTGGTTCGGTGGGCCTTATCTCAGTGAGGATTTTCTTGAAGGTATCAGGATCCTGAAGATAGGCCGAAAGCGCGTGGGTAAACACCTGAGCCAACTCCCGGAGTTTGGTGCTGTTAGATTTTCGAGCGCCTTCGATGGGACCCTGACTCTGCTGAATATCTAAATCGTCCTCGTTCGAATCGACGATATCGCCGACCGATTCGATGCTGGAATTACCCTCTAGAGCGTTGTTTAGATTGAACAATTCGGCGTAAGAGTTGATCGTGTGTTGGGTCAAAATGCTAGTCGGCAATTCGACACTGGCAGCACTATCTTTGGTTTTTTCTTCTTTGGAACTGCCACGTGATGACTCTGAAGAATCGGTTCTGCTCTCGGCAGTTGCGTCAAACTCGTCGTTGGCCGTGGCAAAGTAGAGAGCCAAAGAATGGAGAGTTGAGGGTCCCGATGACGTTGGTATATCCAGACCCGTTCTGTTGCTCAGGGTGCCCGTTCCCTCGAGCCGACGCAGAGACTGGAGCATGCTCATCGCGTGCTCCCGCTCGTTCGGGGGACGATCGTTCAGACTGTGCTTCTTGGCTGCCGATTGGCTCGAAATGTCTGACTTCTTTTCCGGCAGATAGGCAGCGCTGCCGCTTCGAAGTCTACCGGTCGGTCTGTACGAACTTGGTAGAACCTTGCCTCCAAGACCCTTGTTGGATGTTGGTCGGCTCGCGTAGGTCGGCACCGTTGCCGTGTAGGCAGGTGGCCTAGATGTCGTACTCGTCGTCGGAGTCGAGTACGCGTAGTTTTTGGTGAACGGTACATAAGGACCAAGGGTCGACATTACTTTGCCCTGCTGATAGGTGATACTCGTATCATAGGGACTGAGAGTTTTGCCTGTGAATCCAGTCTGCGCCACCGTGGCTAGAGATCTCGAAGATTTTTCCGTGGAAGTGACAATCAAGTTCTGCGATTGTCGATTTAAAGCTTTCGAAGAACTCTTAGCCGTCACGCGATTCTGCTGATTATAATTGTCTTGAAACTTGGACAGGTCATTCGTGGTGTCACGATAATTCGAAGGAGTTGTGACGGAATTACGACCCAGATCATTCGTGGCAGTCACCACCGAATTTTGACTATACTCCTGCGACTTGGGCGAGGGCGTCGTCGAGCTGGAAGCACTTTTGTAATTGGTACCTTCAATTTTTTTGGATGTGTAGGCTTTAGCATTGACGAATGTTCCCGCTGTGATGATGGTAGGTGTCGTGTTTTCGAAAAAATCTGTGTTAGTCGCGAAAGTTTGTTCGTTGCTCGGCGTCACGGAATTTCGCAAATAATCTTCGGTGAACACATCGGTATTTGGATTATCTGTGGTCACCTGACTCGTTGGATAAACGGTCGTTGTTCGATCTTCAAATTGGTCGTAATAGGTGGTGGCTCTCTCTCGATTATTTTGGACATTGAAATCCGTATAAGACTGGGTACTCGTGACGATTTCAGTCGTTCCTGAAGTCGTGGTCGTCTCGTAGTTGCTTGTTCGTGGCTTGTAGATCGGTTGGAAAGTTGGAAAAGGCAAAGCCGGAACCTGCCCAACACGCACCCTCTGGAAGCTCGTCTTTTCCGGACTTATCGACTGCTGTCGAGGCTTCTCCGTAGTCTTCTGCTGTGTTTGCCTTGGTTTACTGTTATTGAAATTGTTGTAATAAGTGTTGAACTGACTTGAGCTGTACGCCTCACCGAAACGGTTGCCACGATTTGTGGCAAAAGCAGCGCTTTCAGCGAGCTGCTGATATTCTCTTATGGGACTAGATGTGCTCGTTCTAAATGTCGTAGTCTCCGTGTAAGACGGTGTAACACGATTTAACGACTGCTCGTAATCGGAAGCGCTACTGCTCTTGCGGAAATTTCGTCTTTCATTATCCCTCGGCGGGTTTTTACTCGTTGATGAATAATCGGAGAACTGTTGTTGTTGTTGTTGTTGTTGTTGTTGGTTTCCTCGACTGTGGAAGTTATTTTGATTCGATCCAGCCGGATATTTGCTGGATCCTCTCGTTTCGTAATCGAACTGGCGTTTCGTCTCCTCGTTAACGGCTTCAACGAGCTGATTCTGCTGCCTATCAATAGCCCGATAATTTCCACGATCCGAACTTCGGGAAGATTGATTGACCTGGCGATTCTTGGTGGCCTGAGCTGCGACACCCGAATCCTGTGAACTTTTTAAGGTATTCCCAACAGCAAGATCGTTTATCTGATTGAAGTGGCTCGTAGTAACAGCACTGTTTGAGCTGTAAATCTGATTTGGATCGAAAGCTCGAGTACTCGTCTTTATATCCTGTCCTCGTTGTCCCAAACTTCCCTGTATCTGATTCTTGCCGGACGTTTGTCCGTACGGATTCGTTCTACCGTTCTGTCGACCGTCGTAGTTTGAATTCTGGGATTTATAATAATTGTCGTCGTTCTCAGCGCTCGAACGATGAAACTCCGAGTTCATTCGCTTCGCGTCTGTACGTTTACGTTCGTCCTCGGCCAACTGCTCCGCGCTCTGCTCGTAAAGTTCCGTTGACTTGCTGCAATCGACTTTGAACCACCAGTCGCATATCAATTGGGATTGCTGAAATATCGTGCCGTTTGGACAGAGAAATGATATCTTTCGGCCGTTGTCGCATATGTGAAAGACCTGGGAAATGATAGAAAATAACGAAAGAAAATTATAATTTGTCGATATCTTATTCCAATTATAATCGGTGTAAAACAGATGATGATGATAATCGTACTTGACAATTCGTTTCCAAATCGGCGTAGTAGCCCCCCTTCAATCCTCGACAGCTAAACTTCGTTGCTGGTATGTTGGTCAATGCCGGAAAATCGACACCTGGTTGACCCATTACACCTGAAATAGTTATGATCAAACAGGTTTCCACGAGTAACTAAATTACATCAGGACTTAATTATTTTTTGTTCTTAATCTATAATTAATTGAAGTCATGCTCATCAATGAAACAATGATCACAATGTTTAGTATCAAATCAATAATTTATAAAGCATTTTTGTAAATATTGTTAGTAATACCAGCGCCCTTCAGCCACTCGTTCAGAAGTTCCTCGTTCCCAAAGAATACTGGGCAGAAGAAATACGAGGATGCACGAAGTATCGTGGAAAAAAAAGTTCGAAAAGCCGTGAGTGGATAAAAAATTTTTTTGTCTCTTTATACTTTGCTATGATATTCTTTTTCTCCCTAAGATTTGAAGGAGTTTTTTTAGGCACATTAAAATTAGTGAGAAAATTCGGGAAATTTTATAGAAAAATGATGTAAGAAGGATCAGCAACTCTAGTCTTTTTTTTTGAAAATTTAGAACTGATTAGTTTCTGAGAGAAAAACATCATACATATATTGAAAAACCAGATAATCTCATCCATCTAAATAAATGATTTATAAATATTAAATTATAAGCGTCTCACACATTACTCATCTATTATACCAAAAAAATTGAAGATGATCACCTGATCCATTGTCATTTTTTGAGTAAGTAAAAGATAGAAACATAAGATCCCTCTCGCACCTCACTTTCCCGTTATAATAACTAAATAAACTCCTTAAATACGTTATTTAATTAATTGTGTTAATGGTGTTAATAGTGTTGAAACCTTGGTAGACTTGGTACTCGCCATTCTTCTCGGGTGCGAGACGTTTAACGACAGTCTTAAGTGCCTCGATGTCTTCTTCAGATGCCTCGAGGCTAGCCAAATCAAGTTCCGTGAGGAACTCGGGCAATCTCGCTCTATCATCATCATCCGAATTCTGTAAAATTCAAGGCAAAATAAAACAAGTGGCATTATCGATTAGCGTGATAATCTCGTGAGCGAAAGAAAAGAAAGAAAGAGATTATCAAGGACCAGGAAGAAAGGGAGTACCGGAAAATCCTTTTATCTCGTTGATGGAGGATCTCTTGCTTCTCTCGTCAATCGTAGCAAATTACCACGAGATCAGAAGAGGTCTCGTGGTCTGGCTTATGGTGGTCACCGGGTAAAACCGGGAGAGGGACGTGGACTGAGAATATAATGACCAGCTTGGGTAGCAGCTAGAGCAGGCTAATTGGTCGTAAGAGTTAACGAGGAACCGTGTGCGCTGGGCGCTCTGTCGACTTTTCGCTGGGAGCGAGGAAGAACGAGAAGAAAAAGCTCGAATGGAAGAAAAAAAGACAGAAGGAAGAGAGAGAAAGAGAGGAGGAAGAGCGTCGTCCGGTTTTTACAAAATGGCTCGTGATAACGTCCCTTTTTTCAACTTGCTCTCGAAGCTGTTGCAGTGAGAGGGATTAAAAAACGTACCCCCGAAAAATAAAGAACCTCCCATTTAAAACCGTTTTGAAGTGGCTTAATCTCTCGACGCATAAAACCATTGAGAAAATAATTTGCTTCTACTTCACGCAGATATATATGTATATGTGTGTTGGGAAAGCTTGCAAGACATTTCTCAGGAAACTTGGACGACAACAGGTCAAATCCGACAAACAAGCCCACCCTCATTATTGTACACGTCGCCCCATGTCGTCAGTAATTTAACTGCGGTCTCCCCTCCCCCTCTTCATCTCCCCCCATTTAGTAGTTGCTATTCCAGTTTCGCTGGAGTTTACCTCCTGCAATTTCTCTTAGCAAGGAACGTCCCACTGTGATTAACGTTTTCGCAAGGGCAGTTGAACTTTGACTCTATGAAATATTTCGGCGAACTAGTCCATGAGATTTATGTGTGTGTGCCATTGATCGAAGAAAAAAGAAAGAAAGAAAGAGCGCAGTTTAAATCTGATCGAAAGTGATTTCTTGGGTGTACGAAAACATATTTCTGCGGTAAAGATTTGCCTGAATCAATAGACGCAAAGATGAATATGGAACGCGACGGAATTTGTGGCAAGATCGCTTTGATGCTAGCACGGTGTAACTGGCAAACCAACTGCAAGCAAAGGCACAAAGGTAAACCGATGTACAACTGCGTGCCCAGTCAAAGCAATTTCATACCAAAGACATATATGCTCCGTTCGAGCGATTGAAACATATCACAAGTATATGCTCTATATACAACCGCTGCTTTTGGTGATTGAATTACGCACGAGAATAGCACGCTGATTCGCGTCGTCTTTCGAATGATTGAGCACTCGTGAAATCTCGGGCATTTTATTCCATCTTTGGCATAACAAAATAAATTTTTTTTTTAACTGATACAAGTTTTCATCGTAGAAACATTTACACTTTAACTGCGGATTACTATGTGGATATCTTTGAGAATTGGCATGAACTTTATCAATGTATGTAAGATTACACGAATTAAGGGTTATTGACACCAAATCTTGAAACTGATTGTTGAAAATCGCAATTTTTCTAAAGCTTCCATAAGATCCCGCATGTCAAAAGTTGCCATTTTCAATATCAAATATCTTTTATAACTAGCCAGTAACACCGTTTCAAATTTTTTTACAAATTATGGAATGATATTCAAGAGCATTTACACAAATTTTCAAAAAATTATCTAGCAAAAATTAATTTTTATGATTTTATGTCTACACTGAGAAATAGGAATTGGATCAACTAAATCGGCAGACAAAAATGTCACTGAATGAAATAGTATTCAGCTGTAGGGAGCGCAGTGACCAAATATAGATAAGGTCTCGGGTTCGAATCTGGCGAACGCTACTGAAATTTTTTTAAGTGTTTCTTTCCTTGCAGTCCTAGTGATTGGACACCACCTTAAATAGGCAATATCCTACTGTATCGGTGGAAGTTTGTCAACAGTTTCCCTCCGCCCTCGGCAAATGCGATACAGAAAATTGCGAAGTCGGACTGCTGACGCATGGGGAGAAGGGGTTGGAAAAAAAGTGAAAAACAGAAAGGGTGTAGGCAGCATGTAAAAGCTCGCAAAGGCATACAAGTGGAATAAATATAACTAACTAATAGTCAGCTGTAGAAAACAGAATAGTCCAATGAAACACATATTTTGTTGTACCAATGAAACGCTGCGCTTTGCCGCTCATGTCCGCCGAATTAATTGATCCAACAATTCTTTTACCTCGGCGTACTTTGTGCACACTATTATTATTATAACTGAAGGGTCTTCTTAAACAATGCTTCGTTAACGGGTATAATAAAATCACGCGTTTGTCCGGCAGTTGATTGTCGATTAACTTTAACGAGGTTTTATATATACACACATGCACGATCGGTCACAGCAGCAAATGGAATACACATTGGCATTTTTTTAGTTCTCAATGATATAGGTCTCCCTTCTGTTTTATATCTATACCGAATGAATAATCGCGCTCGATTTATCCGTAGGCAAAGCGAATTGTTCGAATACGCAGTTTGAAAAAGCAAACCGCACACATATACTACACATACGAGAAATTCACTCTACTCCTAGGTACAATTAAACTCACCAACATAATTAATGCAAATCGTTTTGTGACGGTCTTCCCGAGCCTGTTCGCGGTTCATGTTCACCCCCTATTGCTCGCGTTATTCCTGTCAGCTAAACTCTCTCTCTCTCTCTCTCTCTCTCTCCCTCTCTCTCTTTCTCTCTCGCTACGATAGCACATTTTGTAAATACATATGAACGAGATTCTGCTTTCTGTCTGGGCATACATATATGTATTATAAATAGGGAGTTTCATTCGCCACCATTTGCCGTTGAGCGCATACAAATTACGCGATGTACGATATGGGGAAACGGCGACGGTGAATTCAGTTTAACATACTCTATACAGGTTTTCTCGTATGTATAGCATATATACATGTATATGCAATTGCAACTCTTGGTATACGCACGTATATGGAACGCGTTAAACCGTACGCGAGTTCCAAAATCCTCTCGACCGGGAGTGCACGAAAATGTGAGAAATTAATTGAATTGGTCACTGCGCATGTATTTGTGATAACGCGAAACGATCAATATGTGTACGACAGTACGAGAGAGAAGAGAGAAAAAAGGAGAAAAGTTGCCACATTTTTTTTTGCAAACAAATAAAATGACACGATTGGATCGACAATTATTTGTATATAATTTATGAATGTTGTCCCCGTACTTTCTGCTTCCATAGCTGATACCAATCAAATGCAATATATCAAAATATGCGGCAGTGCGTCTCGACGCCAAGTTATTAAAGACCAAATTTATGTGAAATTTACTAATCAACCGCGCCCTCCATTATACAGCAATAATATGGCCCGAAATTCGATAATAAAAAACTTCAAACCTTTTATGCGGGAAACCATAGTGGCTCCCTTCAAAAATTCAAGGCAAATTTTTATAGTTATCAGTTACACTGCCATTTTTTTCTAAGTCTTTTCAAATTTTTTTTTAACAACGTGGTCTGTTTTCATGCAAATGGTATCTTTCGTGAATATACAGAAATTATAAATGTGAAATTATCATGTATTTTGTGTATGTATTGCACGTAAGATATGCAAACTTTAATAATGAATATTTTTAAAACGAAATGGTCTCAACTCGTTTCAAATTTAAATAGCGTGATAGAAACACTCTTTTGGTTGGTCTACAATTAATTTTACAAAACTTTCTTGAAAAATTTAATTCGCACCAGAAAACTATAGCTTAAAAGTGGCTTGAAATATTTTTGCAATAGATTTCAAGCCGGTATATTTCAGTCGTGGAATTCCATTTTCAGATCTATTTCAATTGCTCTTCGATCTTTACCATCCGATATAAGCGAGAGACCCACGTGTAATCCTACGCAGTCTCGCGCTCATTCGCTCTAGTTTTGTTCAAGACGTGCACGCTCAAGGCCCTTGAGAGTGGGGTGAATATGAGCGCTAAGAGAGAAAGGATGGAGATTCTCGAACTTTTCCCATTCCTCTCTACATAAATGTCTGTGTACACAGAGGCGAGGAGATGAAACGGTAACGTCGATGCGCAATCGTAAATCCCGCTTGTGATGCAACCTCTCATCGCGACTCGTGTGTATGCGTGTCTGAGAATTATTATTATTACAACGACTGTTATTATTATAGTTTAAAATTCGTTTTACATAGACAGAGAAGCCCGGCAGAGGAATCGCGAGATTTAATTGCAAATATAATAAATATTAAGACTTAAACGCAGGCAATATAATGACTCACGTATATATTGCTGTGAATTACACAGTCGAGAAAACACATTTATATTCAATAGTGTTCTTTCCGTATGGAAAAAGAATGCATATTCCGAGGATGATCCTCGAATTTTCAAAGAAAACAAACATTACTTAATCGCTGCTTTTTTTATTTCTTCGTCTCGGACGATTTACCCAACGATATCTCAAACTGTTGGCTACTTCGCCGAGAGAAAGATCGAAGACAGCCACAAAATTGCACAAGTGTGTAGTCACCCTATCTCCCTTTCTTTTCCTCCTCCATACACTCTTTCAAGTTCTTCTCCCCCTCCCTCCAAACTCTTGATGGACTTTGACTTTTCTTATCCTTCTCACCCATCTTAGCTCCTTCCCTCGTCTTACATTTCCCCTTTATCTCTCTTAGTTTCATTCTCTCTCTCTCTCTCAGGCTCTATGTTTGCTCGAGGGCTAGCGAACCATGAAACCTCAGCACCGGAAGTTTGATTGGATTTACGGTTCTCGTTTCGTGATTGAATTACTTCCGCGTGTGCGAGCTCTGCTGGCCGGCCAATAACGCTACCGGAGAATGGCCTCAGGCCAAAACGAAATATTTGCCCCTAAATCAACCACCGTCTTGAATATTTTTCAGCCGAAAGCTTTACACAAATATCAATGGGAAATGTTTGTCCGAAAAAAAAAACATTTGAAATATCCAGATGTTTGAGTACGAACTCAATTCTAACCAAAAGCATATTCATCAGATTCAACATTCGACCGTTAGACAACATTCGCTAGTTAGACTCGAATCATATTTTTTCAGCGTTTTTTTTTTCAAAATGCAGCCCTTATATGGAAAGAAAGAGAGTGCTCTGAGAACATTTTTTTTGATAAATTTTACCGTGAAATCACGGTAAACATAAAATAAACTGGAGACTAAGAAATTTTCATATTGAAAAAAGCAAATTTTCCTCTTCTTTTAGGAACAGTTTCTGAATTTGTAGAAAATTTTACCAAATTTAATAGTAAAATTTACTTTCAAGGTATATTTTATTGTAATAAATGTAAAAGCTTGTTAGGGCGATTAGGGGAAGTAAAATAGGGGAAATTGCTTTTTATCAAAAGCAATTTTGATTTTAAGATCAATTTTTAACCCTTAAAAGCATAGTAGTAACCCACGTTACCACTTCGATTTTCTTGCATTTTCCTAATTTATTTTATTTTTAACTCATTCAGGTACGATTCTTTACCCTTTTAAGTTTCTTAAGATATGAAAGAATATAACTATACAGTTTAATTTGCATAATTGTTTACAATATAAGA
>JABMBV010066613.1:0-34514 GCA_018906735.1 Mesochorus sp. PSUC_FEM 10030011 | reverse complement strand
ATATATATATATTTATGTAGATGTATGATACATAAGTATATAAATATAAATCTGCACGTATTATATATTCCGTGTGTGCGGATATCGTTGATGAAAGACCCAACGTGTCCTAATCTACAAGAAATTTTTTTCTTAAACTCTTTTGTTGTAACAAACAACATGTAAAATAAAAAATAGAATCAACATGACGATGTCGTCTCCGACTCATCTGCTATGTTATTGCGACAGTGTAACGAACATCGCACGTTGTGATAGCAACATTTCCAAGAATGCTCGCTCTCGCCGAGAGTTCATTCGACTTGGATCTAAAGAATCTAAGACAGCCTCATCTCCCTCTTTCCACACGTTTATTTCTGCTCTTTTTGTTTTTCGTTAATTTTTTTTCTTCTTTTTCTCTCACTGGCTTCTCGCGCAGTGTGTTTCAATACGGAGAGAAGATAGCCCGCGTGCGTCTGTCTCTCAGTCCACCCTGACAACTCTGAGCTGTCTTTCTCTCTCTCTCTCTCTCTCTCTCTCTCTCTTTTTCTCTCTTGCGCGACCACGGCATAGAGAGACCAAAGATCACCCCGTGAATTCTTGGAAATCGAGAGTGGCCGCGCCGAAGATGCCGCTTTCTCGCTCGCCGTTTCCCCGCACCAGGGCGAGGGGAAAAGGGAGATACAGAAGTAATGAGGCTGATTCCGTGTTTTCTGTGTTTCAAGAAAGACTCTCGTATCGGCCGGTTATCGGAGCCTCTTTTCTCTTCTCCCATTCGCCTCTTTATTCTTCTTCTTATTCTTCTTCCCTTCTCTATACTCTTTTGCTCCGACTTGCGTTTCCCTCGCCTTCTCATACTCCGGGTCTTTCGGAAGAGTGCTTGCTAGTCCCACTCTCTCTCTCCTTTTCTTTCGCTCCATTCTTTCGCTATAATGAGGCCTTCATGTCGTGAACTCTCTCACATTGCGCACCGTAGCCCTCTATCGTCCTTTTAACACGCTGCTTTTCTCTCTTTTCTTCTTCTCCTTCAATTTTTCTACTTATTCTTTGTTTTTGGGAATCTGGATGCGTAAAACGCCTTATGTGTATATATACCGATGAGGGTCTCTGTTCATTGGCGATTCAGTGGTCTCTCACCTTTGGATCGAAAAATTCACGGTAGCAACACATAATACTTTGACCAAGCGTTCTCCCGCGCAGCTTCACAGCTGTTTCTTCTCCTCCCGATCTCGCTAACTATTTTTCGAGAATTCGCCTAACAGAAACCCATCAGCGTTGCCAGCGTTTCGATCTTTATCGGTTGTAGCTTGGTCGTTAACGAAATCGCGCGAACACTGGAAAATTTTTAAACGAAATATTAAAGAAATAAAAATAAAAAAAAAAACCCTCGACCTTTCCGGAGCTTCTTCGATTGTCTCTTGGTGTATGGTTATCACTCTGTATTACACGATTGATATTGACTAAGTATTTCCACATGTTTATCATTATAAATAGCCTGGAAAAAATAACTCTCAGATATTCCATTCATTCGAGAGAAAGAGAGGGTTCATCGAACAAAGAGGAGTGCTCTTATCGCTTCTTCCTTCTTTCATTTTTCGTTGAACTGATGAGGTCTATTGAAACGAAAGAAAAAAAAAGTTTATCGTATCATTCTGCGAACTACATGGTGTTAATAAGGAAATGTCGAGGGGAGAGGGAGGCGTTGGCATTATAGATAAGACGCACGATACCAACTTCAATTAATTTTTCTATACAAACTTTTTTTTCTTCTATGATCCCAGTGTGAGTCAGATTATGTTCCAATATAGTAGAAAAAAATGGTGAGTTGATGGGTCAATGAAGTCTGTTATGCCTGAAGATATGGTAAATGTATAAAACAAATATGTTAGTAATAACTTTGGGATTCACCGTACGGCAACGGCCCTCGATATTTCATCGTTTCATTCGGAATCTGTCGGTTAGCTGGTTACACGACATTCAAACGTTATCCGCACATATATGCATGCGAGCGTGTATACGCCGTGACTGATCGACGTCCATGATTGAACGTCAAAAATAAAGAGAGCGAATTATATCATATGGTAGCGATGGGATTTGTACATACGCTTTCATGGAGTTATACTGACAAAAATAGGTGATATAAAATGCCATATGCTTTGCTGTAACTGTCTCTCTCTCTCTCTCTCGTTTCTCGTTTCACGGGTATTCCAATAAACGTCCGAACGTTGGTGATTTAAAAATGACGGTAAATACACTAGCCCATCTCCATATTGTGAGCATATACGTATATAAAACATCGGTCCATCCCTTTCCCTTGAACGCTTGAAGTACATCTATACCACATGCACGCATAGGCATCCAGGAAAAATCAATTAAGCCGCTTACGTGAAATATTGGAGCAATTACCTGTGCTATTGCCAAATCCAGCGTTTGGTATATCGATAGTCGCCACATTATCCACAGCGTGCGATGTATATATGTATTTATATATGCATATATGTATATATATCCATACAAAATGTCCCATTTTTTTTAAGTACGTAAAAAAAAATGGAGTGAACCATTACTACAATATAATTTGTTCGATAGCCACAATTCTCAACGTCCGACCCACGCAATATGCGTCAGTCTTTTTTTATCTTCAAAAATTATAAAAACAGTCTCGATATATAGGCTGACGTGCTCACAGTGCATTAATAATGCAGTAATTGAGTACATACTTGAGCTTATATTCGCAATATCGATCGGATATACCATCGCTATTCGTGAAACTCGTAAAAGATACAGGGCCATGATGATGCATATTATCTACATAATAATGAAGTTTATTGATCACTCACGCGAGCACTTAAAAGGCTATACTAACAGAGTAAGGAAATGTAAATTTATATTTTTGGATTCATCCCAGTGAATTATCAGAGAGGATTAATGGTTTTAGCTCGAGTGGGGGGAGCTCACGAAATGTCTTTTTTCTTTCAACTTCTAAAATATTATCGTGGGACATTCAACGCTTAGTTTGTTATTATAATCGTATTTATATATGTGTTTACATTCACATATAGTTATGTATCGAGATTCCAATCCTCTCGACTGCAGGCCAAGTCATGACTAATATAAAAGAGTGTTATAATGAGTGATGCGCGTCGTGCCACAGTTCTTCTGACCGATGCACTTGAGTGTTGTGCTGCTCGTGGTTCTGCTCAGCGATAATTCCCCTTCGCGAGAGTTCCAATTATCGCATCTCTTTCTCTCTTCATAACGTAAAGTAAGTGAGAAAGAGAGAAAGAGAGAGAGAGAGAGAGAAAAAAAATAGAGGAGTCGGGTCAGCCGAGAGTGCAGCCCTGGAGCCCTCTTCTATATGTGTTCTATGTATATATACCCAAACTTGAGGAGTAACATGCCGGTTTGCTCGTAAGCGCCTTCTCGGTTCATCGCATGCAGTAAATTTCCCTCGGTTCAGGTTAGCCGCGAGAGGAACCCGCGATGCCGGGCCAACTGGAACACGCGACGGTGAAGAGCAGTCGCGCGTTCGGGCGGCTCTAAAACTTGATCTCGATGTTTCTCAATGCTGTTCTTTTCCTGTCTCATCCCAGCAGCCCACGAATCAAAGGATACATACCGAAGAATCTGAGAATTTATGGACGTCATACATACATCGATATGAATAATGTTTGCAATAACAGCGTTTAACATATTCCATTAATTAATTAAAAGCGATGAGAGGGAAGGTAGAAAATATCTTGAATGAGAAGTATGACTGTCTAGGAAAGGAAGTCTCTTCGCGTATCTTCATTCTTCTTGCTCTCTCTCTCTCTCTCTCTCTCTTCTACATTGGCATGTTCTTACCTTAGACGTTGATTAGCACACAATGCGATTTTGCGCGAAGGCAGCAGGCGTGTCTGTACGATACACACACACAGAAATAGATAGGACGCTTGAGACTTACGTAGATGATATAACATTGCAAAGGAAATACGAATGAAGATTCAGCATAATCCACACGACTACGATATTCTTCTATGTTTTTCTGCGTAGGGTTTTCTATATGTACTTGGATATCGCTGTACGCCAGGAAATGCTTTTGTAAATCAATGCCACTCCCATTTAGCGATTCATACACAAATTGTATTGCTCAAGACACGATGATGTCTCATTCCCCCTGAATTTTATTCGCTCAATTGATTCTTAATTATTAGATCATACGCTTTTGCCTCGTATGTATCGCGGTGATTTCTCCATCGTTCAATCTCCCAAAATACTCTTGTACATTATAGTTGAGCACCTCTGTCCGACAGCTGTTTCGAGCACGTAAGATAACCCAAACTCCCGGAGCACTCGTCGACGGTTTCCCCGCCGCTTCCCCCCTGGTGGCCGTTGCAGGCCGCTACACCACCACCGCAGAGACCTAAAGAACAGAGAGCCTAGAGTTCGCGTGTGTATCGGCTGACGTTTATATATATTTCTTTTCTTTTTTTTTCTTTTTCTTGCTTTTTTTTAAGCCATCCACAGCAAGCATGCATAAATAGCCGCACACTCTGTGTAGAACGATGAGATGAGCTCGCGCCCAGCAAAAGCTGCGAACAGAGAAAAGAGAACGGAGCATCGGTCTCTTTGATTGTCTTCTCGGAAGACGATCAACAATCTCTTGGTTGCTCGCGACTCGCACACTTTGATGAGTTAGACGCGAGGCGTAACATTATTATTTACTCATTTTATATTTTATTTCTTTTCTTTTTTCTACGCGTATAGGTCGCAATAACGCCTCGAACAGCACAAGACAATATCCTGTTTGGCCTAGAAAATTTCTCGTTAAAGTCACATAAAAGTAACGGGGCGTTAAAACGATGATTAATGCTATCTAAATCAGAGTCACCGCGCTTATACGTAATGGAGTACGGCATTTTGTATGAAAGTCTCTTCTTGCGTTGAGGTCACCGCGTCCATACTCACATAATTTAGAATCATACATGGAGTTTACGAGGCGTTCGCGTAATCTTGTCAGCTCGCCGAGTCCGTAAATGTGAGACAAGCCTCGCACAGTGTGTATATGCAAGTGCAATCGAAGATAGTGACTAATAATATAAGCGCATATCTGTCTAGCGTTTAACCGACTTGCACTGAAATAAGCGTCGAAGAAAAGAAAAAAAAAGCGTCGATAACGCTCGTAATGTTTTGCACTTCGAATAAAACTCGATCGTAAATTACTGTTTTCGTATTTAACTCGATGAAAAACCGACGAAAAAAATTCTTCACGTGCGTGTATGCATAATCGTAATACACGGATATACGTATGTGTGGATACCGAGAATGAAGACAATGAGGCCGTGATTGTTGAATGAGGCAATAGAGAGAAAAAGAAATGGGAAAAAAAAGAATAGTCGTATATGGGAATGGCAAAGAAATACAAAACAAAGTCATTAAGGCGGTTTGGGAAAAGGGGTGTTCCGGCCGAGTGTTTCTTCTCGGCGAGCATTCGATCTTGATTCGAGTGAAGTAACTCTCCTAGCAGTTATATATATATATATACAGCTAAAAGGGCTAAAACAGTGTGGTCGGAGGAACCCGACGTCGCCACGGGCCGTAAACACCATTTCATCCGACGAAAGTCTAAGTCTCTAAGCTTTTCCGCAAGGATTCACCATTTACTTGGGTTGGCCCGCCGGGGAAACCACCCCTTTAGCTTTTCTCTCGCTCTTTCGCTGCTTCTTATGGCTCTTTGGTACTAAGAGAAGCTTTGAAAGAGTGGGATAAGAGCAACGCAACAGAAGAGAGAAAGAGTGAGACAGTTAGTAAGAGTATAGAGAACGAAAACCCGCGAGCGTTTCCTATCTATCCTTCCATCTTCTCTGCATTCCTTAGGGTATTACACGCCCCACGACAGCACGAGTTTCCCTTGCTCGCCTTCTTCAGAGCTTTTGGTCCTCCAATGTTAAAATATATCTATATGCGATACATAGATACACACCTTACCGCGAAGCACATTGTGTATTTTGTTATATATAAGTATATAAGTATAGACTTTCTACCCAAGAACCGCGAAGCGGCGCTTCTTTAGTCTCGACTTCCTGCACCTAGGAGACTCCTTCGAATCCCGATGCGGCTCCAGGAACAACGCAAACCCATTACGGATTCATCGTGCGCCATTAGCTAATTCATCCCCAGTTTCACCGTCGTGTTGTTTCTACACTATACCACCACTCCTTTGAGTCTCGTTCTCTCTTCCAAATATATTTCAGCTCGGCTTCCGTTTCTCTTGGGAACATGAGCTGATAGACTTCAACAGCATTTCATCTATGTACGGGTCCCGATGCTGTAAGCCATTTTTGTACACGAAATACAGTCTTGTTTGTCTTCTTACAAGATGAACAACTATATGTATATATATATTGATTCTACGATGTGTCAGATTTCGAAGTAGGTGTATAAAATATCCATATATAAATATATCCGTGTCACGCGTCCTCACTGGTTTGTAAAGTATACATTCGTATTACGCAAGTGAGTTCACATTCGAACCTGCTCTTCCGTTCTACACTCCAATCTTGAATGATTCTTTCCCAAAGTATTCGGTTCTGTTTTCGAACTGCTGTAGGAAGTATGGATGAGATGAGGATAGGATAGGATATAAGAGGAAACGAGCTGGTGGATGGTATGGAAGTGATGCCAAAGAAAAAGATGGAGAAAGAGAGAGAGTAGGCACGTCGGAGACGACGACGACGACGACGACGACGACGACGACCATCGACCGAAATTGCTCGGCGTTCAGAGGGTAGAATGGAGTAGTGGAGAGGGACCACCCCGCGGGTGTTGCGATGGAAGGAAAGTGCAGTCATCCGGAATAAACG
This sequence comes from Mesochorus sp. PSUC_FEM 10030011, assembly GCA_018906735.1. Lineage (NCBI taxonomy): Eukaryota > Metazoa > Arthropoda > Insecta > Hymenoptera > Ichneumonidae > Mesochorus > Mesochorus sp. PSUC_FEM 10030011. The sequence goes on along the minus strand of JABMBV010066613.1, from coordinate 27,693 downwards.
AGGAGGAGACCCAAAGTTCTTGGTTGAAGTTGAGTCTGGCTGGTGGGTTGGAAATGAGTTTGCGTGCTGTGCGAGCATGAGAGCTCTAGGCGCCGCGGTGATGAAACTTTGCCGTGACGAGAAAGAGGGGTTGTCACACCGTTTCAGCCTCCCCCCTTGTCGGTTGGGAGTAGAAGATCCGCGCTGTAAAACCACTGTGCGCCGCCAACCCTCAACCTCTGCTGCCAATGTTCTCTTCCCCTTTTCCTCTTTCTCCCTTTCTCTTTAAAGCTCAAGTCGCGCGTTCTTCTCGAGTTTCCCGTGAATCCGTAGAGTCAGCATCCTACCGGAATTCGTATGAGCATAAACTTCATGATAACGGTATCACAATGATTAGTAGTTTGAAGAACGACCATTCGCTAATTTTGAAATACTTCAACATACTTTTTACCCCTTCCGGACCACCGCTAATCCCTCCGCTATACTTCCTGTGTTTTCTTCTTCTGGAATTCTCGCATCTTCTCGACACTCGAAGGATACCTATCTTAATGTTCTTTTTTTTTTTAACCCTCCTACGATCGAGCGTGCGGCCTCTCTTCTCCAAACGAGAATGTCGTAAACGTCACGAGTGTCGCGCCGGAACGGGCCAAGAAATTTCTTAACGTCTTCAGCGTGCGTCGCAACTTGTGCCCGCGTATACAAGGACCGCACACATTGCATATTCCAAGTGTATATATAAGATCGTTCCAGTAGCGCGGTAAAGCCGCGGAATATACTATATAATATATACGTATATATATTGTCGTCGTCTTTCTCGATATAAAGATGAGGGCTTAGTGACATATTTTTGCGCGTGTCTCTTACCGTCACGCTAAATATAGGCTCCGCTATCCTGTGAGTCAGCTTTCGTTACCGCGTCAGGCAAAAATACGCAAACGACCAGCGAGTTTGTCTGTCTCTTTTTATCTATCTGCTCTTCGTGAACGTAAAAAGCTCATTGAAAGGATACATTTCAACTCGCTGTCTCATTTTCATCTTGGATCTTATGCATTAGGTATCATCTAAAAGTATTGCAATTGTAAACAAAACTTGATTGATAAACCAATTTTTTTTTTCAACGATACCAAAAGGTGGAAAGTCATAAAACACTCGTTATAATCGATGATTGAAAAATGTTTAAAATTGAAAAAAAAATTGAGCATCGGTTCTTATAAGGGCATACACGAGTCCATAAGTTGAGTGTAACAGAAACGTAGTCGAGATATAGAGAAAAAAGACCGAGAGGAAACCGAGTGAGAGAGGCAAAGACGAGAAAAAATCTGTGGGGTGGCTGCTGGCTCTCTCTCTCTCTCTCTCTCTCTCTCTCTCTCTCTCTGCTCGGGCGCGCCCGAGGTCTTTTTTTATATTCCGTGCTGCCGAACAGACTTGCTCTCTTGCTCTTGGTTTACAAGCATGTGGTCTACAAAGAGGTTGCCACGTTGTTAAAATAACCGCAGCAGCGGCAGCGAGGCGAGAGAACGCGAGGCTATACGAAAATTCTGTCTCGTTCCTTCGTATATATAAACCCTCTTCCTCTCTTCGAGCTACTCCCCTCGGTGAGATTCCCTATATACTTTGCTTTCGAAACCCGAGGCCGGCTCAATCGCGAGTACATATGCGTATGTTATATTACGCGTCGAACCGCAAACGTTCATCACGCCTTCGAACACTTGTTACAATTTTACAAAATGAATTGTCTCAATGATTAACCGAAATAGCACAAAGAATGTGATCATGAGAGTTTGAAAATATTTTGAATACGATTGTAACATTGTTGCTACACACCGTACATTTAATTAATTCAAAGATATCAGTCTGTCAAAGATCAATCAAATTAATCCGTGTGAATTTACGTTTTAAGACGATTCTACGAATAATGGAATGTAATATTTATCATAAGAGCAGACTAAGCTCGGGAGGTATGACTCCGAATAAGAGTGTAGGAGGAAAAGACGAAAAGCGAAATGAGAGCAAGAACGATGTGTCTTTACATTGTGACACTGGGAAGAAGAGTGGTGACCAACCGAGTCGGTGTAAATCCTCGACGACGGGACGCGGACCGTTCGATCATCGTGGACTTAGGCTGTTGCTCTTGCTGTTACTCAACTGCTTCCTTCACATGTGCTCACGCCCGTGTGCGTATGTGTATGTGCGCATGTGGGTAAAATAATGCTGTTCTCGTTCCTGGTTTTTGCTCGTGTGTGTTAGTATATGTTCAGACCGACGGTGCTTGCCCACAAAATTTATCGCGTCCTTCCAACGCTCGCGAGGGCGACAGTCACCCGCGACAGGTGCATCGTAGTCGCGTCTCGCTGCATGCGCGTATATCTCCCGTGAGCTCCGTAGTATTACGTATAGTTATGTACACGAAAAACGACGGTGGATTATGTCCAATTTTTTTTTCCCCTCCCATATTGTTCTTCTTCCGTTTGATCTATAATTTCAAAGCTCGTAAAAAGTTTCATCGTGTTATTGACCTTCTCGATCATTCGTTATTCCTATCGATTCCAGAAAAAAAAAATATTTTCATTGGTTTTTCCAGTAACCGATATCATTTCCATTTTTAATTACAATTGAGAACCTCTGATATATAAAGCTTTAATAATAAAAACGAGAAATAATCTCTGCACGAAGCTCATAAATAAAGCTTGAGATATGCCGATATATAATAGAATCTGCGGAAGTTTTTCGAAAAAATAAAAACCACAAAGTACGCTCGTAAAATGATGCTGCGTGCGCGTTCTCGTCACATTTGACAGAATCTTGCTGCATTCCTATATCTTTCTCCGTTTCTCTTTTATCGCGCATCCTCGTCTGTCGTTCTCTCTTTCTCTCTCCATATAGAGTCTCTATTCTGCGGCTGTACCCTCTTCACGCGTATAGCTCGCAGACTGTCATACCAACGCAACCGAACCACTAGAGGTAGAGAGCCATGCGGAAAGAACTTTTTTTTCTCGTCGTGTCCGGACCTCCGAGCCGGTGACTTTTATTGCGCGTACCGCGTAAATGCGCCGTTAAACTCAACCTCGCGCACGAAACATCTACCAGCGCTATCTCGTTAGTCGTCATAGTCGCGCGCACGCGGTATAACCGACTCGTCGAGGGCACATGTGATTGAAAGAGAATTTATGAATACAACGTCGTGTAGAACGAGAAGATGGTCGGAGAGGACCTTTGCAACACGTATGGGGGCTTTATGCACACATTCCCTTGTATAAGTCTCGCGCATGCATCTATGCTCTTCGCTGCTGCACACACATATACACATATACTGTCGCTCTGTCTCTCACTCTCCGACAAGTTTTAATCAACCAACGGTACATGGACGAACGAATATAAGAGCACGCGTGCAAAGATCTGATCTCTGTCGATTTTCACAGAGCCTCGGGTAAATTAATTATACACTTTAGTTAGTGCGTATATATCTGTGTGAATGTTATTATACATTATATACCGGCTGAACGAAGTTGCTTAGAGAAACGAGCACTTGGTCGCATATACGAGAAATCGCAAGCTTCAGTGAGAAATTATTCTCACGCCTACTGCGAGCTACCACTATGCAACTTGTATATTAGCAGCAGCAGCAGCAGCAGCAGCAGTCGTATCTCTCAGTGAGTTCTATCCGCACGTACCATATAGAATTCATTAGGAGAATCCGATTTACGAGCGACTTGTGGATAGATATACAAAATATGTATATAATATAGCAGAGTATATAATGTGTAAGTTTGTCGGTGTACGTCTCTCTATCATTGCTTTCTGCTTATGGCATGAACAAGGATAAAATGAGACATCCTCTCTTAATAGAGTTGGTACGGGAGCTTATAAATGTTTTTCTCGCGCGCTTACACACATTGGACTTCTTATCTTACACATGAGAAAGATATTTGAATAATAATAACAGTATGAACTACTTGAAGTCACAAGGTACGCGGATAAAAAATTCTTTCGTGTCTTTTTATCAATGGCGAATCAATTGTATATATACGATGTCAATTCTCGTACACGGTATTTATTATCATAACCGGAATAATTCTGTTTAATTTGTGTTGCTCTCTCACATACAATCTTTCAGTTCTGATAGCCAAACACCGCAAGGAAAATTCATTTCAGGATTAGTTGAGTCTTACACCGCGGCTATACCTTGTGTAATTTACCTATGCCATCTCTCTCTCTCTCTTTCTCTCTCGCTCTCTCTTTGGTTAACAACGAAAAGGAACTCGGTCCTTAGCTTCGCGTCTATATATACATTGCGATCGAGGGGGAAGAACAGGGGCTTCCTTCGAAGAGTAACGAGCGAGCGACGACGCCGTCGGAAATTACCTCGTAAAGTCAAAAAGTGACTCCCGATCTCTCGCTCATGGCGCAGGAGAAAGTGAGAGAGAGACGGAAATATATTGAACAGGAGTCGAGACCAAGGTGGTTTGGCTACAGTTCCATCGCATCGCGCGCGCGAGGGTGCCTTTAATTTATTTCCGCTCAGCTACCGATATCGGGATGTAAAGAGGAGAAAGTGAGATTTCGCGTCTTCCTCCTCTATCGATTACGTAAAACTTATTACGCGCCGAGTTACGACGCCGCTTTGGTTTATATACACCCAAAGAATCACTGGGAATTCACGCGATCAGAGAAAGATTTGGGGTTGCGCGCGAGGAACCGACGAAGAAAAAAAAAATAAAGAAAGGAGATAAAAAAAATATGGTGTGACCTACGACCGATCAAAAGGATTGGGGAAAAGAAACGATGGGATGAGAAAAGATCAGGGTTGGATGAGGAGAAGAAACGAAATTCCTTCAAATTCGATATATAATAATGAAAGTCAGTGATGTGTATGATTGAAAACGTGAGGACGCGATTGAATGGGCTGAGGGGTTCACGGCACTTTGGATACAGACTTTGAAATCGTGTATTTACTACACGTGGTAAAACAAGGGTATAGGGAATACCTGTAGTATTCGTTTGCATATACACGCGATGATACACGTTATAAAAGACAGAAAGTTCTATACTTCTGTGATTATTACTTTTAGCCTCTCATGAAATCTTCATCATCATCGCCCACTCAAATTCACGCGTGCTTGTCTATCCTGGGGTTTACCGATAAATCCACAAATATATATGTATATATCTCCCGTGTGTTTATAACATACTAATTTTATTTTTAGTTTATACGTAATAGTACGAGCTATTCTTGAAATGCGAAATCCACCGTTCGGAGAGCACGGGTTTGCATTACATTTAGGACGATTTTTGTGCTTATAATGGAAATGTTATTTCGGTAGAGTGGGTTATGTTTGACCGTGGTAAAAATGAAGATCTCGAGCTTATCTCGTATGTGAATCATTGGATAATTTTATACCATATCTTTGAATCCACAGCTTCTTTCGACGTGAAGAATATTCTGTTGAAATGATTCGATCTTTGATTGTAAAAAAGTAACTTCGCAGATGCTGACTCGACGTCTCGTATATGCTTCATGCCGGACAAAAAAATTGTAGCGCGGATCCAACGATCCGTCATGGAGTATAAGATACCACTATGTGTGTTACGGGCATCGAAGAGTCGATTTCCCCACCTCCCCCTCCCTCTAATACACAATGAGAGGATGAGTGAAAGGACGTAACGAAAAAGAACGAGAAGAACAGAAGGAGGCATATAGCGTTGCTTGCCACCCTGTCAGTAAAATGCTCCACGCATCACTGCTCTCTAAAGCGACCTGCTTTTTTTCGCCGCCCGACTCCCAATGAATGGACCAGACTCGAGACAGCGCATGGAAGGCAAAAAATCGTGCGTGCGAGAGAGAGAAAGAGATAGTGGAAAAACGGTAGACGTGTTGAGAGCCACACGGTTTGGGAATCCAAAGGGGATGCAACGATCGGAGAACGATACTGTGAAAGACCCGAACGAAATGCAACAAACGTCGTTGTTGCATTGTGTCACTTTTTCATTCATTCCTGATTTTGCGGTTGAATTGCGTGGTGAATATATGTATACAAAAAAAAAATCTACCACCCCTTATTCGCGTTTACGTTGACGCAATGAACATCACACTTGAACATATCGTTGTGTAATGTAAATTTGCAGATTAATGTAACTTGTACACTATGCATTTTAGATTATCCATAAAAAGAAAAAAATAAGATATATTTTTGTCTTTTCTGGCTATTATGAAAATTGTAACATTAACTTGACCCTGAATATTTGTTAATACAATGAAAAATCATTGAAAAGCTAGAACAGTTTAAAAGCTAATCAGAATCCAGGGTAGAACGAGGATTTCTTTCATGTACGAAAGGAATCAGCAGACTTTTACAATTTTTCATCTCATTTGGCATCGATTAAAGCAATTGTCGTTTAGGGATAGTTAAAATAACAATACTATGCACACAATGGAAAAAGGTGATTCTTGCCTGCCCCTCTGTTTGTTGTTGGATTCGATGACGTCGTTCTCGAGTGGATTTTCGGGTCAACCACACTGAGAAAACATATCTTCCAATAGAGGCGACCGGGAATTCGAGGGGGGATGAGCAGGGCGAGCATAAAGTAGAGCCCTCGTTGTCATGACCCCGGGCGATTGTGCCAGAGATCATCAACTTTTGTCGTGATTGGGACTATTCAGGCCCTCGAGTGCCTCAATGATTTTTGATGGTTGGTCCAATGTGGTTACCCCATCGTAGAAACGACAAGCGTATAGGCAACTGAATCGTGGGATCCTATGAGAACTCGTAAGCGATTCGTTACGTTAAAGACCAACGTAATGCACACTTATGCGAACGTAATTCTGTCAAAAATACAGTTAAACAAAAAAAACAATACCATACAAGAATCGTGCACTAGCAAGATTTAGGAAAATTTTGATGTAGGCGTTGGAATCGTGTCATAGTGAATTCGAAGTTGGCCAAGCATATCGCGATTCGCCCACTTACACCCTCGTGGTTCCCTTTCATTCAGTATACGCCAAGAGAATCTTTCCGCAACCCTTTCTCGCTCTCTTGTCGTTATAAGGCCTTCGGATTGGCTCGAAGGTCTTTCTCTCTCGCTCTCTTATGTATCTCACGACGAACACGATAAGAATGAAATGCCCGGGTCTCTCTCTCTCGTTCTGGCACAATGAAGGTGTCGTTGCAGGAAATTATACAGCAGTTAGAGGAGAATCTCTCGCTCTGAGCAATTGTCTGTTAGCCCGGCATTGTCTGTCGTCATTGCGTCTCTTCGTTTTCTCCTACGTTCTTGATGCTTACTCTCTCTTTCTCATTCTCTCTCTCTCTCTCTCTCTCTCTCTCTCTCTCTCTCTCTCTCTTTTTCCCCTGACTGCCTGCCCCTCAGGCATAGCAGAAGCGCGTACCTCTTATGTCTGACACCAGCCCAGGACAATGAGAGATCTAATCGCTGGTAAAGTACTTAATATCTTAAGGTCGACTTGGTATAGTAAGACTTTAGTATCTGGGTGAGAGATGGTGCGAGAGAGTAAGAATGAGGGAGGAGGGGGGGGAAAGGAAACGAGAGTGAAACGGGGTGGATCTTCGTGTCACGATATCTGATGAAGAGAAGAGGTGCCTTGGGTGACAGCTATACACGCGTACGGATCTTACGAACTACGCTGTCCTCTTCGGCTCCTCCTCCTCCTTCTTCTCATTCTGTTTTACACCTCGAGTATATACCCTCTGACACAGTTTACTAATAGCTAGGTATCAAAACGTGTATTATTATACGCAGTTATCGCACCCATACTTATACCTCGCATAAACCCCTTCAAACACAGATCCTTCGGTTATAACCATGAAATATTTACGGCTATATTAGATCGAATTAATTTCATGGTTCTTTCGTCGAATCTCTCACGTCACGAACTTTTGCATTTTCATGATTAATTCCTTTGAGGTTTACTGAAGAAATAACGTTAATCCATTTACAAGGCGACAAAATAATGTGTAAACATTTGATTAATGGTTTATCGAGCTCGTCATTCATTAAAAATTTAATTGGTATATGAAAAGCTTATAATTATCATGCCAAGGTGAATAAATATCAGAATAAAAAAATAAAAATGCAAAAAGGCAAATTACCCTGCTGCAGCAATTTTCATTTTATTGCCTGTCAAATGTCGGAGAAGAGTACATCTGTACATTTTTTTCCACTTCTCTCTTTTTTTTTTCACTTCCTACTTCCTTAACATTTGAATCATGCTTGTTATTCCACTATCTTCCCCTTCCCACTGTTTCTCTATGCGGTATCATGCTTCGTTTAATAATATCATGAGCAAAATAAGAGAGAGTCGGGCGCGGGGTTCTCTGAGATATGAAATCGAGGCTTAAATATTCCATGGAGTGTCGCGGCGACCGCGGGACCCCCCGGATATCGCAGAAAAGTAAACGGGTGGATGCTCACTTTGATACTGTTATAAAGCATCGTTACTCACTAACGCGCGCGCACCCACGAGCCCACCCTGCCTTTTATATTGCTATCTCGGTACGGTGATTCCCTTCTTATAATGCAATCTCAACTTTATTAACGGGGTGTTCAAATGCCTTCCTCGCTTTCGCTCGAGTTGCCGCACGAAGATTGGACAAAGCGCAATGAATCGGCTGAACAACATTAGTATTTATGAGAGATTTTGCCCTAAGTTATTCGCGTTCCGCCACCTTCTATATCTCTTCCTATCCATCACCAAAATCTGCGTCGTCCCAAAAAATTCAAATGTTTATTTCTATATAAACCGCGCAGGATTCCATCTCCGTTAGATGTCGCCAGGAAATCATTATATAATCGTATAACAGAAACAATTAACTGCCTTAAATTCATTGAGCGGTTTCCGCGCTCCGTTAGACGTGTGCTCTTCTGCGACGTTAAAGCGAACGGCCCGAGTAATTTCTTTATTCGTCTCTCGTGGGAAAAAAAAATAGACCGTGCTCTCGTAGAATTCTGTGCGTGAATGTATGTGTTTGTGTGTATATTGAGAGAGAGAGAGTTCCCTTTTCTCTCTGTTTATCTCTACGCCATTCGTTTTTATCACGCGACTCCCGCGGGACAACCAGGGCTGCTGGCGAACCGTCGAGGATCCTAAAAAAAGGAGAGGAGCGAGAGAAAAAAGAAAGAGAGCAAGCGAAGACCTAGAGAGTGTCGCGCTTATAAAGCTGCACGTTTCTCTTCAGGATGGTGAGAAACGCAAGCATCAAGAAATAGGGTAAGAAAGAGAGGATAAAAAAAAAATAGAGCCTTTCGCGGTCTACCTCGAATGTGGGGTTCTCTTTCTTTCGTGGGTTCGCTGCCGACGTGCCCCGTGGGACAACCATGCGAGGGTGACGTCTGACTCTCCCAAGGAAGCGAGGACTCTACTCTCGCCGCCCCCTGCATGTTCCGTTGTACATTTTATATCCTATATGCGTCGTTCCGCACGCGTTATTCACCGAGGGGGTTCGGAGGAAATGTTGTGCTGCTCACTTTTCTCATCTTGCTCTGCTCTCTTATATCCCTGTAACATTACTGTTCCTGCTGCTGCTGCTGGGGTTGAGTAAACCAACGTAAAAACGTCAAGGATAAAGCGACAAGATGGTGCCTGAACGTCACACGTAACGCTTCGTATGATTACGTTATTTTCTACCCCTTCATCGTTGTCCTTATCGTCGCAGAGCTCTCCAGCCCTTCCATGTTGGTTCATTCGTTATTTAGCGACCACATTCACTCGACTCTTGCTTTGTTTTAATGCGCTCAATACGTGTGTATCGGGGGATCTTGTTGCAAAAAGTTGAGATACGACTCCCAGTCTCGTCACGCGTCCAATATACATACATTCATATTGAACGCCCTTCCAGATAACGTCTATACGTATATATATGGTTGCCGACGACTTCTTCGTCTTATATACTGTCTCACGCGAGCACACGATGTATTACACACGTTCTTCATCAAATTTTCATGCATCATGAGCGTTCAGCTCATTCTTTCCTGGCGTGTTCATCTCAATGAGGGCTGCTACCAGTCACGAGCGTCTCGTATTTATTTCATCGCGAAGACGATCCGCAGCATCGAAAAATGACTGTAGAAGCTGAATGATTTTTGTTTCATTATATCCATCGAACAGTTTGAGCCTCAAGAAAGATTTGAATTAGATGTTGCGCGAGAGACGAAAAATATTTGAGAGTATCAACCCTGGAAATTAAAATCCTTCGAAGCGGCAGCTTGCGTTCTATCGCGCGGATGAAAGACAAGAGAGAATCATTTCGGTAGAATATAAGAGGAAGCGAGAGACGCTACGGAAATTGGTGGAAAGGTAAGGGTGTGAGGATTGAAGCACAGAGTCCGGGTCCATTAGGAAACCCCGAGGGTCTTGCGGAACGGCAGAGCGAAAGGAGAGAAGCTTCCCTCTATCTCGAGAAGTGTCACCGATGATGAATAGTTGGCATGAACAAAAAGAATGCTAACCTTCTTTTCCTTCGCCCTTATTCCTGCCTACCCATTCACCCTCTTATACTTCGTTACTCTATCTTACTTCAATACCGAACGAGTTTTCGTTTCTTTTTTCTTCTCGACCCGCGAAACCGTCACCTCTCCAGACGATCGTGTCTACCCTTCGCCCCCTCGGTATATATTCTTGGTGGAAACGGGACCAAAACCCTGTCGTACTTTCGCGTTTTTCTTCCTCTATCTCATATCTCTTTTCTGTTTCTTTCTCGCTGTGTTACGAAAAAGCCCAAAATCCGCATAGGGCGCCAGGAAGACTAGAATGATACCCATCTTAATTAAAAGTTGCCAATTCATTTCGTCCCAACTCAGTCGCTGTTTCCACTTCAAGAAAGTCTCTCCCTTCCTCTCGAGCTCTTTTAAATTCTTTTATTTTATTCTTCGTATGCGGTTAAGATGGATATATAAAGAAAGCAGAGTGCGAGGAGCTTGCACAGCAACCCTCTTGTTTATCATGAGCTTTTTTCTGCAAGGGTGGAAGAAAACCGTGGGTGAACGCGTTCTTGAAGATAATAATAACAAGAAGTTTAGGGTTGAGGCTTGCTCCTTTGCTGCCATAGTAAATTGAATCAAAAGCAGTAGAAGTTTTTGACAGAGAGTGTGTCAAATATCGAGTCAATGACATAACCTTCTTCGTCAGATGGAACAGCATCAAGTTCCATATTCTGCCTTTGTTTTTTGTGTACCGTTTTTTCTTCACACTTTCGTTTTTACGACACTGTCGTTACTATAAGAATTTTTCTTTCATTCTTCAATCGCAGGTCTTTTCCTTCCAGACATTGTAAAATGAACTTCTTTTGCATGCGTCTAACAGAAAAGTGATCGTCTCAATATACGTATATTATACCGATGTAGAGAAATGCGGGTCGATTATACGCTATTCCGATATCTTTTCGCATTAATTCATGGCAAACTACGGAACTGGTACCCGCACACTCTGGTCACCTTCTTCAAGATCTATCACTGCTGTTCTGTCGATAAGAAATTGTTAATTACCATTTGCAGACTTTATAAATTACCCTCGATGTATAAAACCGATACATCAGTGGTGAATAATTATGAATATAAAAGTTAATCATTCACTAATTTTATGTACAATTATATACATTGTATATGCATATTGACTTCCAAAAAAAAAAAGATAACACCCCACATCATTTTATAACTTAATCGTATCGTCTCGCATAACAACGTAGCACAATAAAAAGAATCGTGTCTTGAGGCTTTCAAGCAATTTAGCATGAATGAGAGATCCCATAATAAAATAAAATGTACAAAACTAAAACAAAAAATGCTCAAGTGATCGAGTTAATAATTATAAAACTGTACGTATTTCAATTTCATAGTTTCCATCCTTTCTCTTTTATTTTGTATACTCCTTCATTAATATGTCCAATAAAAGAGTTTTACTCATAATTGCACACATGTTTCGCAACTCGTTTTGCTCTTTTCTTCCACTGTATCCTTTATTTTTTTACTTTCAATCGTTCGACTACTTCAAACGAGCCATTCGACCTCCACCCATTCTAATTACAAATTTTCTTCGCCGATGCAGGCTTCCCTTTCGCCGGTTTCATCTTGCTTCCTTCTCCTCTCATTTTCATTGCAGAAAACTCGACCTCACAGTTAATTTAGTTCCCAATTTGTATAAAATATATCTTGGCTAATGAAGCAATTTGAGGCTGCCTCGAGCACCGTTAAGCTATGGAATCAGAAAGCTTCTTCCGCTGTGATCATATAAAAGAGACAAGCCAAAACTATAAAACAACGGTCAGCTAATATTCGCTATATTTATAATTTACCGAAAGACAAATTTGTGAGTAGAAAAAAGAAAAAAAAATGAAACAACGTGAGTAAAGGTGTGGTTAATCGTAAGCTGGTACCATTTTTTTATTTATACTGGGATAAGAATTACACGAATCCAGGTGTTACGAAAACCGGTGGAACTTACATGAGACATCGTTTTAGCAAACGATGCGGGTGATTCAATTGAAAATTGAAGTCAAATGATCCGATCGGTTTGATAAGTCTTGAATAATTAGTAGAAATAAAAGTACAGAGAATTTTCATATCGATTCATCATCTTCGTTTTATCGAACGTGAGGTATGTGCTTCTCAGCGAAAATACAAAGTTTTGCACAACAAAATTTCGATTTTCTTCAACGGGGAGAAAAAAGATAATAAATATTCATGAGAAGAATACGTCTATTCGTATAATATTGTTTCTCGCGTGCCATAGTACAGATGGTGAGAGACCCAATTCGATTCGCGAAAATGCAATAAAACGAAAGTCCTCTGATTCGTTCAAGACGATCGTAAAGGAGATAGAACCTTCTTCGTTTGCCGCCACACCACTGCCACAAATTGCATCGTACGTGCAGCTCTCGGATATACGCCATGTTTTATGCAGAGCGCATTACGACGCGGCGGCTACAACCATGCAATGGCATACGAGCTCTCTAACCCGGGAATAGTCAGTGGCAATCCAAAATTCCGTTCCTTAGGTTATACGATTCAATAATACCCGTAATATATTGTTAATAAAAATTGTTCAACAAAATATTCTATTAGCCCGTGGAACAATATGTCAAAAAAAAAAGATATCGCCTATTCGTAAAAAGTAATGATGGTGTCATAAAACAAATAGCTTTACACGAATAGTAAAACAATAAAGATGTGAAATAAAAACGCAATCGTGTTCATCGAAAATAAAAGATTACACCATTATTCCGCGGTGTTATAGTAATTCCCACAATAAAAAAAACAAAAAAAACGTATTTGCGGAACAAATGGTAAGAATAAATGGCCGACTAGTGTCCGTCTACATCCTGACATCTACGAATTCAGTAAAAGAAAGAAAAAAAAACCAAGAGAGTGAGAAAGAGAGAAAGATTGCGAATGAATCAATGATAGAGAGCACGTGATACGAGATAGCGAATATATAGTGAGAAAGAGAAGATAGTCTCTCGATCGGCTGTTTCACGTCACCGAGTCTAAAGCGTCGTGCTCGTAAAGCTGATCCCTGTATAATTTTCAATCGCCCTCGGATTTGACGACCTCGTCACGGGGCGGCTCTTACCCAGGGTAAGAAAAGAGAGATTGGACGGGAGTAAGAAAAAGAGAGAGAGAGAGAGCATCATCCCCAAAGCACGGGGCTCTTGTTCGATGTGCCCAGCGGCATCGTCTTCTTTCACCTCTTCCGTCTTCTCTCAACCTCCTTCCTATTCTGGGCCACGAGAGATAAGAGTGGAATGACGAGGTCGCAACGACCGGTAAAAAGGTGATCTCTTCTGGATAATGTCGTGAGAGAAAGTGAGCACAACGAAAGTACGCATACAGTCACTCGCACATACATATATACAATCTTATATGTATATATCTATATAATCAGACAAAAGTGTTGTCAGTGGTGTGGTATAGATGCTCCCTCAGGGCGTCGAGAATACTCTGCTGGAGGTGCCTGCGGAGGCCGTAAAAAGACAATACCGTTTTCTTGCCAACCCCCCGATCTCACGGTAGCCTTCACACCGAGTACCGTCAGGCACGAGTCGTTTCGTCGTTCCGTACCCACAACCGTGTAAAGCATAAAGACCTGTGATGGGTCGATCCTGTATATTTTCTCTCTTTTTATGATTCTCTTTTCTCATCGCTATCTCTTTTCTTTTTATAATCCATTGTTTAATCATTTATTTTTCTTTATGTTTCAGGTAAGTCGACGATATTTCTTATCGATATATAGTTACGATCACATGCTCATCTATAGCCGTGAGTAATACAAAAATAAAACGTGATATGATAACTATATACGTAATTCATTTAATCGATGAGTCGTAAGAATGACAGGATCGCGACCCTGCTGCCTGATGGGCTTATAGAATGCGTCGCTGTCGCGCATTCACTATATACGTATCGAAAGATCGATCATCAACCTACACAAGCACGCCCCACATAATATACTTACGTCGTGAAAAATTTGCAATCGAATAATGAATGCAGTATCTATTCATATTTATATATAGATATATATGCATATAATGTCAATTTCCAAAAAAATCATTAAGGCGTAAAGTCAGACCACTATATGGTATTGTTGGATGACGTGCCCTACGACCCTTCGCCCTTTTAAAAGTCATTATATACTGTAATCGTGTATGCAGATTTTTCTGTATATACAAGCCACTCCGTCTCTAATGTCTGTCGGAAATTAAAACGATCAGTTCTGGTGCAGCACCCCTTGAAATACGTAACACTCTAACGAGAATCAACGCCGCTCTCTCCATATACAGCGAGAAAGATCTCCTCTGCATCGAGAGCACCCTTCTTCCATTCCCCCTATACATTCGCGCGTCATCGAACTCCCCTTCGTGTGCCACTGGTTTTTATTTCTTTTCTTGGCCCAACCGTGTCCATCTGTATGTTGTCCATGTGCGTGTTGATCGTGTTTAACTTTGGCAGGCATTCATTGATTTCATTAGCTGATATACGAGCTTTATACATCGTGGATAGAACCGAAAAGGCCTGGGGAGGGATAAAGCACTCGCGTTAAATTACTTGATCGAGTTGAGTGTGGGCTATAGTGACGAAGAATGAAAAGAAGGCTGGCTCATGACGAATAGAAACGTACCGAAAGCTCAAACATTATTAACAGTCATTGGGAGCAGATATATATAACCCTGGAAAAATAACCGTCACATGATACAATAACAAATGAAATTTATAATTTTTATAATTTTTCTACATTCATTTACTATACTTGAAATAAAAAAAAAATTGTCTTAAAAAGATTTTTTTTAAATTCTTATTTTTTGTCGATTGGAAAGTAACTTTTTAAATCGTATGCAAATTGAAATACGTATCTAGATATAGATTTACAACCCAGAAGAAAAAAAAAAGGATCACAAGAGCGGGTGCAAAAGATACATTAATGGTCTTACACCAAAGACTTGATATACATATATTGTATTATATACAATACAGGAGAGGGAACATAACGACGTAAAGCCGGTCCGAGGGAGCAAAGCAGATAAAAAAGACATTACTCACGAGTACTGGCGGTGTGGCACACACACACACACACACACACACACACACACACATATATATATATACCTCGATAATTACGTCGACCTGTCAGCATGGCGTTCGCCTTCCTGCTCTTCGTTATTCCCCGCAACCCTAACTCGACGATTGCATGAATTTGAATAAAACGATTTCTGCTTTACCGATCTACACTCGTATACTGATGTTGTAACGTTATCGTACAAATTTTCCGGGCTACATTGTCAACGTGCTCTATCAACTCGATATCTTCAAATGTCTTTTGTCCCAAAAATAACTATTAATACAATCTATCCCCGTTCGATAAATGCGGAGACAAGTCGTTTACTGTGGCTCAGAAATCGGCACGGCGGCTTTTCTCGCCTGAGCAATTTCATGTATAGGCCACTCTTGAAACTCATCGCTGCGAACACTCGCTCACGTTTTCGATAATACTGACAAAATCATATTCGTCAAATTGAATTACTATTAATTAACATCGACAAAACGTTGAATCCCCGAATAGCCTGCTCGGTGTTCGTCATCCCAGAATCAGGATATCTTTTTCGATGGGATCGTCTATTAACGGTAGAAAAGACACAAGACGCTCTTGTAATATTGGGGCTCTCACGCCCTTCTCTGTGAAACTGCAGTCTGAATATATAAGCATATAACATTCGTTCCTTATCCTCGCTCTTCCTCTGGTTAACTCTGTCTTCGACTTCGCAAACTAAATGTGGAGATGGTTTATCAAGTTTGTATCGATTTGAACTCTGTATAGTTATATAATTGATACTTCAAGAGAGCAAAACTCTTGTAAATATAGTCGAGAATATATACACTTGAGGAGAAGAAATAAATTTTCAACCTGAAATCATTTTTGATTTAATCATCATACATCTGATACTCGATCGATAAATTGTAGGCTTGAAGAGCGTAGTGAATACGCTTGATGTAAATTAAGGATAGTTCTGACCTTTTTTTTGGCTGTACCAACTTCACCCATTCAAAATTCTCGGGTATTTCTTACAGATTCGTAACTGAACTTTGCAAACATTCAATACTCCAACGAATGATTTTTAAGATCATTTCATTCGCAGTTGAAGATAAAAGATAGAAGGAAGGAGAACAGAGAGAAAGAGGAACGTATAAAGTGGTTAGACACTTTACGAGCCAACATTGTATATTGCATTTTGATTCACTTCCTCATTTTTCGTTGTCTATATTTTTCTTTCTTTATCATTACAAAATAAATGCGGGTGTATTAGTAGCTGAGACGCGGTCACAATCTGCGAACGCGGCTTAAGTCTCGACATCGGGATTGCGTGAGGCTGCGTGAAAGGTGGAATTAAAGCGCGGTAGGCCAAAGACTAAGCGTTAAAGTATGTCTATATCTATATACACATACACACATCTATGGATATGTATTTAGGGGAACTGACGGTGGTTACTTCGCAGTTACTTAGCCCCGGATCGATCTTAATCCAAGAACAGTGGCATTACCACAGTATCGGGGTATTACTACGTGCTACGCAGCTCTGGAGTGCATGGCTCAAGCAACCCCAATATTCTCAGCGAAGAAAACGTATCGTAAAGAAGCTTAGAGACAACGTAGATTGAATTCAGAAGGAAGAAAGGAAAAAATAAAGAATAATAAAGTATAAAAACAAGATTTTAGCATCAATGCCATAGGATCGCGATAAACTGTACATTATTTTATAACTGTTTTAAACAACAACAAAATTAATTTTATTTGTTGTCAGAAATCATTGAAAGTCACATAAAACAATGTTCAGTTAATTACAATAAATTTTTGGATAAAGAATAATGAACAATAACTTTTTTTCGATTTTATTGAAGAAAATTGACATTTTTTTATCAAGAATTTTCAAATTGATTGTTTGACAAAATCTAAACGAATATATCCAAATAAAAATGTATATAGTATGTACACGCTAGTTCTGATGCTGCAGCGTAAAATGACAGTAAGAGCAACATACATCAGGCTCCAGAGATTCGAGAAGCTAATCTGATTCCCCTAACAATGTGCACGCGTCGGAATCTTCTTACATTCCCTCGGGCTCCACCCCATATACACGCACGTATATACAGATATATATTTATGTCGAAACGAGCGCGTGAGCTTTTCGAGTGAGTCCTGGGGATCACACGCCCGTAGTTTTCGTTGGTTTTACTGGCCATCGGCTCGACGGATCTATAGATTTTGGATTTGCTGAGAGAAATGAGGTAGGGGGGGATGGAGGAAGGGGAGCCCAAAATCCTTCCACAGAGCCGCGAATCTCATCGTAATCTCTCGCTAATAACGACGATTTATCGTTTTCCCCCGGTGACTTGTTCTCGACTTACCGCGCGCGTACGCTGTGCTTTCTTTCACGATTACAAAAAAATCGCCAATCGTTGAAATACGGCCAATATCTAAGCATAGGCCAGTTGATTAATCGATGTTCATTCAACGTTTAGATCAAACATCGAAGACCGACAGAGAATGGCCTACCATTGGTTTACAATTGGCTAACAACAGTTGAAAAACCAAATGTTGGCAACGTGTATCAACCAATACTCGGCCAATCGTGGGCCAATCATATGAGCCAATCGTGGGAATCAATCGTTGGACCAAGCTTATCACTCCAGTAGTTACCCAAGAGTAGACCAAGCATTGACAACAATTAGAGCAGTACTGGGGGAACGTCAAGCCGCGGTTGTATTTTTATTCCAGGGAAAACGTCTATGTTACACATAGTATACGCCATGTTTGAGAATTTTTTGGTTTTCCTTGAGACGTTCCCACGCTCACACCGTGTATCACGGACATGTCGCGAATCAGTTATACTATGCCTATAAACATATCGTATATTCATCGCGTCACGAAAAAGAACAACGAATTCATTCTTTCCACAAGTGTGTCACGGGGATAAAGACACTCTTCAAGATATGTAAAAAGAGTTTTATCAAAAATCTGGATTACACCGCAATCTTCGTGTCTAACGAATTCTTTTCCCTCTCCCATTCTCTCTCTTTCTCTCTCTAAAGACTCCTGATGCAAACAGACACAAAGCCTAGATTAAGTGTTATCGCAGGCTGCACAGCTTGAGAGTATTTTTGTTCGCGGCGCTTGCACCCAACCGTATGTGCACGCGTTTGTATATACAAGAGTGGGAACATGTGTAGTGCAGCGGAGCTATGATGTACTTTTCTCCGAGGTTTGTTATAGTCTTCTTCCGGAGTAAATGCATATATGTACATCCACAACGCGGAACGTTCACAGGTAGTACGACAATAAAGCTGGTTTGTCGTCAACGTGAGAGAGGAAATTGCCGGTAGAGATACCGGGTTGAGCCGGTGCGAGTTTTATTGTCTGTTATTTTTATTTTATTTTTTAATATTTTTTTCTCTACTCACGTCGCCGCGGATATATGAATGATGCACGCGGGTTTCTCTCCCATGCATATATACGTAACGCTAGTCATGAAAGAACGCTTTTATTAATGGAACCTAGCGAGCGATTAACCGCGGAAAGAGCGAACGAGACAGAGCACGAGAAGTAAAGAAAGACTTTTAAAGAGAACACACCGGTTTTCTTCTTTCTTCCTCCTCAGCTGTGAGTTTGAAGAGGGTCCAGGCCTCGAAAGTACAAGCGTGAATTAACCTGCTGTTAAATGTCTAGTGCGTGTCGGAGATAACGCTGATGTGCGGGGGCGAACGAGAGGGCGGGGATCGAGGCCGGGCCACAAATATTTGACCGGGTAACTGGCTGTTCTACGTTCTGTTTGCCCTGTTAGTCGTGTATATATTCTCGGTTCTCTCTTTCACTCTGCCACTTCTCTTCTCTCTCTCTCTTTCTCTCTTTCAAAAACCCAATCTCACTTTCTCTGTTTCTCTTTCGGACATCGTCGCGCAACTCCTGCTGTCCAACGCGATGGACCTCGCGTGCTCGCACGCGCGCGTTCAAATATGTATATAATGTACATACTGACGGTACGTGTGTACCTAATATAATAGGTGTATAGCAGTTGTACAAGTCGAGTTTTGACGATGCTGGAAATTCGTGACACACGAGTTGAAACACACTTTGTATGCCACTGATGCTATGGCGTTGATAAAACAAAAAAAAAGAAAATTCATTCCAGACTTAATGAAGGACGGAACAGCAGCAACAAAAACATTTTATCCCCGGTCATTTTTTTTTTCTTTTTCATGTAGAATCAAATTTTTTCATATTTACAATTCCAAAAGTGGAATTTTGAGTGAGAGGTTGCTGCTCCGAGGGATTTATATGCGTATGAAAATGAGTCATGTAAAACCGGTAGCAAGAGTGTCGTGAAGTACCAATAAGACGAGTGGTCGTCCGGTGAATAGAGTATGCGATGATGAACATTCTACAGCAGCAAATTTTCTCGAGTAGCCCGCTCGTAATGTATACGGCAAATATCTTGAAACAATACGACACTATATGGAAGCTAAGATTGGCTAATGAGCAGAAAACATGTTTAAACAATATTGCCTGTAGGCTGAATCCTTTTTTTTTAACCTAGTCCAATATCATTCTTTTTCTTTCTTGATAACTGTATAAATATACGAGTATGCTCCTCATATGACACTCTCCAAAAAAACATCATTGGTGGTTTAGAAAACGCAATGACGCGTTCATAACACACAAAATTTCAAATAATTAAAAATATTACCCAGGCAATAAAATTCTCATACACTCAGAAAAAAAAAAGTTAATTTTACCAAATTTATTTGGTTACTACAAATTTCATTGATTTTACTTTATAGCTATTTATATAATCCGAAATTTTCTTTAACACAATGAAATAATTAGTTAAAAAAAAAACAATTTAGTGTCCACTTAACCAAATCTCCTGTGAACGTATTTCACCGTACATTTATTTGAATCAAACCATATTTGGTTATTTCAACAAAATTTTTTTTCAACAAAATTTCAATAAAAGTTTTTTTCTCAGTGTATTTATTATTGCGTTTTGTTATTTCTGTTGCTCCTCGTATAAATTAACCGAGGCGTTATTCTTATACTATCTACTCTTTTCATCCTCATGTACAGTCGTGTTCCTTAGGTTTTTAGCAACAGCGTTTAATACACGGAACTAGTAGGTATATATATATATATCGATGCGTTATAATCAAGGTATATTAAGCGAGTCCTAGCAATTAAGAGACTTGTTAAATATATTGAGATTGTTGAGGGAAGTCATATTTTTATACTCGAACGATAACCTGCGCGTGTAGACTACTCTGCCCTAGGATTGAAAATAGTCTTGTATCAATCTTAAATGCGGTACTACGATCGGCTCTAGAGAGAATAATAATTTCGTCCACGCACGAAACACACGAGATGTTTTCCTATCTCCTTCTCTGTTTCTCGTCTCTCGCGAGCATCCTTAGGGGTCGTTTTCTCGCAGGCGTACCGTTACCAGGACGAGATGTAACCACCAACAGGATCAGAGTGCGACGACTGACCGGTGTATACCACCGAACACTTAACACGCCAGAGAAACGGTTGTTGGTTATCGGCCACGGCAAGTTCCCAAGTACAAAAGAGAGAAAGCGAGAGAGAAAGAGAGAGAGAGAGGAAGATGGCGAGAAAAGTCTCGCAGTACCATTATACCCGGACCGCCTCTTCTGGTTCATGCTAACCAACAGTTAAGACAGCGCGAGAAAGAGCTGGTGCTCCGACACGCTATAAATTAACGATAAAACGAAGAGGAGTACTACGTATGTGGTGTACTAGTGAGGATGTAACGTATACATATACATTTATATATATGTGCATGTATTACACACGTGGATATACCTATGAAAAGTATATAGTAGCGGTGCTAGCCGCATACAGTGATCGAAATGGCTAACGGCAGGGGGTTGGCGGAACCAACCTACCTTTTAACACCCTCGATCCTCCCTTCGGAGAAAAGCGTGGAAACGCACGCACATGTGTCATTACAAACGACACCTCTAGTTCCCTCTGTAGCAAGCTTCCATCCCATTTTATTGTTTTCTTTTTTTTTTTCATCGTACGAAAAGAATAAACCTTCGAATTTATATCGAATAGCATGTCTTCTCGCAGCGATATATTCATTCGCAAAAAAAAAAAACAAACCGCACCGTATATACGTGTGTATACATATATTTTATACAGAATGATAGCGGGCAACGGGTCGATGTTCTTACCGTCTGGAACGAAGAAATAAGGTGTTAGACCGCAAAAGCCACGCCCCAATTAGGTCCTAACGGGCAGTACGCTCGCGGTTTACGGCTTGGCGGTGGATGTTATACTAGAACGTATACGGACCATGGTGGAGTGTATATAGCATGCTGGTGATACACAGTATAAAGTGAGATGAGCAGCTAGGGCACTATTTATGATGAGAATGTCCGCACCTGCGGTGACACTCGCGCCACCACCACCACCACCACCACCACCATCACCACTGCCACCATCATCACATGGCTCTCTTTTGTACCCCACGAGGAAAACGCGCATGTGTGTATATACACTGCGTGTTTGGTAGTGTTACGAAGAACCGCCGAGTGTTTTATGACGTTCAGATAGCCTCGCACGCACACACCTCTATGGCCCACCTCTGGGCTATTGCTCTTTGCAGTATTAGCTGCAGCAGGTGATATACGATGCCTATATTGCTACTACTGCCGGTTGTACTGTTACTACGGGGATGCTGTTGCCACATTTTTTTTGTTCCTCTTAGTGGTCAAACATCACCGAAGAGATCGCTGCGTGTTTTCAATGACACGTTGAATCCCTCCACGTGCGTGCATCATCCACGTCCAATTATGTTGCGATATATGCTCCTTTTTCGTTATTTTCGATCTAATAAAAGGAGCTGGATAATTTAGCTTACGCGGAGGCATACTGATTGAAAAACCAGAACGTTCCATTCGACTTTAGGGTTTCATGCAAATGTGATGTAAATATCGGGGATATTACTGGCTGTGATAAAGCTGCAATCGAATTTCAATTATTCGATGAAATACACTCTCTCTCTCTCTCTTTTACCCTTTTACAGTAAATTAGTCAACAGCCTAAAAATTCTTCATTCAAAGCAAGATGCGATTCTTCAAGAGTTTCATCCCTCCCCTTCGCTTTATCTCGATTTACCACTATCCACTCAAAACTCCCGTGGATACGTAAGTTATACGATTCGATTTCGCGAGAGTCACCGTGACTGATGAAAGCGTCGAGGCTTCGATTGGAGTATATATAATACCTATCTACTTCAGTATAAACTCTTTTTCGTATACATGTGTATGTAGCTCCCTATATTGCCGAAGAGAAAGAGCGATTCGGAAGTGGGAAAGAGCCCTGAGGCATTACGTGAAATAGACTATACACGTATATATATATAGTATATGGGCGCAATGTAGCAGAGTATCGTTCACTCTTTCGCTTTAATCGCATTCGAACGCAATGTTGCGGAAAATTTCATTTGAGCAAACGACGAGGAAGAGTGCGAGATGAGGTTTGGAATGGAGAAAGAGGAGGCATCCCGAAGATATCCTGCTGTGACTTTGTCTCGCGACGACAATTCCAGGCTTCGGAGGTATCCAACAGCGACGAGCGTATCGGCCATACTATCTTATATATGTATGTATGCACATATATAAGTATATATTCTTACTGCTTGTACGAATGAACCGATAGAGCATTTGCATAATATCCTAGCAATTGAGCTCGTGTTCGCACTAGTTTTCGTTCCGTATTACTTACATGCATACAAAACGTGAACGCAGTTTTACGCTTCGATTTGTTCGTTGCAAAAGATATTCTCTATTAAATATTCATTCGGTTATTGTAAAACGTATACATGATCTGCACATTGTACTAATATTTACAACTAATTCGTAATGGTAAAAAACGTTTAATCGGCTCACGACAGTTAGGTATTTATTTTTAAAAATACATATACATAAAAATGTACGTGTGTGTATAGATTGTTGAATGATGCATAGTTAATGAAGTCAACAAATGTTCGGCCTTACTCGAGGAACAAGCTAAACGCGTTTTGTATCAGCGAGTGCGAATGAGGGATGCCAAAGTTGCATTGCCAACTTGAAACTGGACATGGGTGGAGTACGGTGAGTCTCAAATTTACATTTACACCGAGACCGATTGAATCTTGATTGGAAAATCCACTTAATTAACGACACGGCATTATGTTTATTGCCGGCTGTATAACTACGGCAGCAATGGCGCGAACCATATAATCATAACATACGAAGTCTTTGCTGTTATTATATTTTTACGAAGTGGCTCACTCGAGAGGTAAAAGAAATTGATCCTTTTCATTATTGGACATCGAAATTTCAAGGTGAATGGTACGAAAGTTCACTCCGTTACGAATTGCTATGTAATTAGATTGTTTATGTCGTTGATATCGGGTATAGATGTCACGTCATTAACACATACAATGTCACTGATCGGTAAACGCAGGTTCAATGGAGCATAGAAGAGAAACGTAACCGCCGTCACGCGTATAACAGTCGCTGGGTAAATCCAAGTGAGTCTCTAGCGACAAACCAGAAATAACAAACGACGTGCAGTTCTAATTAATTGCCGTACGGCTAATTACATTAATTATATATCGCCACAGACGTCAGCCAAATTATATGCATTTATACATACATTCATGTGTATGGGTATATATTTATCTGTATCATAGTCGCGACTCATCTAGTTTCCCGGTAACTTCTGAAACACCAAGTCAAGGTAAACTGGAACCAGTTTATATAGATTTACAAGATTCGTATACTTTGCTGTCCCAGGCGTGCAATCTTCGTTTATAACTCACCGGCAGTGTCAAGCACTGAAAGCCTTGAAAATACAAAATATATAAAGCGTATATCGTATAATACTCGGAAATCTCGTTAGTCACTTCATTTTCTCATCAGAAAATTCCCATATATATATATTTGCAGAAACAAGTTATTACGTTTTCTTCATCGTTCTCGCATACGTGTACGTATATAGAGCAAACTTATCCCCTTTATATAG
The DNA here is from genome assembly GCA_018906735.1 of Mesochorus sp. PSUC_FEM 10030011. Lineage (NCBI taxonomy): Eukaryota > Metazoa > Arthropoda > Insecta > Hymenoptera > Ichneumonidae > Mesochorus > Mesochorus sp. PSUC_FEM 10030011. The sequence continues at coordinate 3,131 of JABMBV010066613.1, read as the reverse complement.
TAAACACGAACTGTATAGAAATGGTCTCGTGTAACCGCGAGACCTAAGCATAGATATCTTCGACAGCTTTTACTCCTATATATGTCTATGGTGGTGCACAGCAGGCAGAATATTCAAGTGCAACGTGTCCTGGATAAGAGAAACAACAAACAACGCGAGGGAGAAACGATGCGAGAAGGAGAAAGATCGTCCACCGGGCGTTTTATACAGTTCTAAATTGCGTTGCCAGGACTGGGAACGGGCAAGAAATATGACAGGGGATCGGTCTTTGATCGGAATAAAGAATCAGTGTGTTGCCGCGACTTTACGCACGAGACTCCCATATGTTTAATATTATATCTATATAGATGAACAAGTTCAGAGCAAAATGCTCGAGCAGTATCGAGAGTGAAAGAAAATGAAGAAGCGCCGCAACGAATGGGCGAGGGAGGCTGCGTTGTTAAGAAGAGAGACAGAACGTCAGGTGGCAGGGACAAAAACGTCACAGTGGACGTCTCCAGGATTACGATAGACACGAAAGCAATCTTGTGACTACTTCCCATATATATATCCACCGTTCGCAAGCTAAAGAGCAGACTCCGCGTCGTATTATCTCTTAAATCGATTGGATAACGGCCCTTTTGTATGACAGCAGTTAATAAACATGTATCGTGTTCTTGTGTAGCCAGAAGAATTTATCCTGTGTCATTTAACATGTGAAACTAGTGTGGGATACACCCTTTTCATTTTTAACGGTTCATAAATACCAATATATATCTTTATATGTCCAACATAAAATCGTTTCTGATATAGATATACTGTGCGATCCCCTCTCATAGCAACACTTGATGACTGATATAGGTACAACACGACCCTGGTTAACCGGTGCACAGAAGCTCCTGCATTTCTTCAAGATACTCCTTCTCACGTGGTCCAGCAGCCTTCTATGCGCCCCTTATCTCCAATTAACCGTCGGCCAGCGACAAATTAGGTTGTGTAGGGGAGAGCCGCGTACAACAGTGCTTACATACAAATGTGTCGGTCGTGTATATTCAGCAAAAGAGAAGTTATTGCGCAGTTTTCTACAACGTTCGTTGTTTCTTCGTACAAAATCGTAACGGTTAGAAATCCAATCAACTGTATAGAGAATAAATTATCGGTTAAAAATTATCTGTTGCCTAAATCCATGGATTTTTCAATATGAACTGCCATGAATGGGCAAAATTTTACGTTAAATGAATTGAGATTAGTAAGAAATGATGTGATTTATAAAATCGAATAAAGGACCAAGTAAAATTGAGACTTCAATCGCGCATTATTGTGTTCTCGAAGTTGTTGACACCGGTTACAGAAAGGTTTTTGTCGTTGATCTCGATCCTCTTCTATACATATACTTGAGCTGTTTTGTTCGTTCGGTGCAGCTTCTTCGGGAGAACAGCTACTGAATGTATCTCTTCTCTACCTCGAATATAATACTTGTAGCTATATATACAAGGTAGTAAGTAATATCCGAGAGGTCTCGTGTAAGTTCGCGTCACGAAACTCTCGGTCAAATCTTTCTCTCTCTTTCTCTTGCTCAGTTGAAGCTGGAATTATTTCCGGGTTGTATTCCATACCGTGAATACGAACGCGACATTCTCGTAACTATAACCCGAAGAAAGCTACTTGTGTATCTATATCTTCATAGGTATATAAATGGCTCTTAAAGGACCTCTCGGCGAACGAGAAACTTGTCGTGATATGATTGGAGTCAGAGATGTCACTCGTTATGTAAATGTCGGAGTGTTTACGAGAAGACACCTTCGGTAGCTGGTTCTATTTTTTTTTTCTGTATTTATTCTCTCGGTTGCATTTCTCTCTTGACGATTTTGTCATGGTTCATATTTATATCAGTCAATTTGAATTTGCAGTTGCCGAAAATTGAGGAGATTTATTCGGGATATAAATTGTTTATAGACACTCGATTTTCAAGCTGAATAGTAGAATTGGAAATTTTGGGAGTTTAAGAATGAAAAATGCATGAATTCTGTCGTTGCATCTCTTGTACTGAATGTTTTCGTGAATCTTTAAACCTATCTCCACAGCGGTTCTATTCTTGAGCGTATTTAAAATCTCGTCATCATTCTTGGCTCGCGGAAAGTAATGCCATTTTTTATGTTTCAAAGTAATATGTATAGCCGAAAGACTTTTTGCCTCTAATTGCGTTAGATAGTGCCTTATTAATAACTCGAGATTTCGCTCGCGAGTTTTTATATATAGGTGTCCTTATGCATATAATATGTATATATATTCGCTTCTACACCGATGTATATACAAGTCTCGAGGCGAGAGAATCCCTCGAGGCCAACAAACAAGCGTCGAGAAACATTTACCAAAGGACCTCGCGATATGTGTGTTAATAGTGGTGCGTGGTCGAAGTTGCGCTGTACTAGGAGATGCACCAAGGCACCGTGAGAGACAAGTTCTCTCCTTCTTTCTCTCTCTACCTCTCTCACTCTCTCTCTCTCTCTTTCAAAACGAGAAACGAGTTCTGGCAAAGAATAAGAGAGATAGAGAGTAAGAGGGGGAGGGAATCCTCTCGCAGCAAGAGGCGGAAGATAACGGACACGGCATTTCACTTAGTGATAAGAAGAAGAAGCGACTCGTCGTCGTCGTCGTCGTCGTCGTCGTCTCATCGTCTTTTTCGTACAGAGAAAAGTTCCGAGAGAAGAGAGGCTGCGACGGCACAGTGAAACCTACACGAAGAACGCGGATGTGCGAGAAAGAGGCAGAAAATGAAACCGGACTTTTCGTCTTATCGTACCGACCAATCTCACTGACGCCACCAAAGTATCAAGGAGTGATATTTCGAAGCATTCTCTCCTCTATACGCCATATTCTTTCCCCTCATTTTTTTTATCATTATTACCACATTCCAGTTTCGTTTGCGGATTCTAATATGAAAAATCGAGATCGCGTGCTTCGCGGGGGTTCATGCCGGTTTTGCGACGAGCTAGAAGAAAACTGACAATTTCCCACGCTTTATCTAACCCTATTGATATTCAAGTAGTTTGCAGAAAAAAAAAATTAGTGAAACAAATAGAATAAGATAAACGTTAATTCAACGATAATTTTGTAGTAGATATTAATATATCTCTTTTCTATAATATTTA